>JAAXYW010000638.1:0-32380 GCA_036851895.1 Orthonychiurus folsomi | reverse complement strand
CACGGCTTACGTTACATACATTACGTGCCAGGCCAGTGAAAGTCTTACATTTTTTCTTGTAAAAAAGGGAAGAAATGCAACTTAAAACCGCAGCCGACTCTTAAAAACAAGGCCAGTGGCTAAGACGATATGTACGTAATCTTAGTTTTGGGTGCTTCCTTCAGTTTTTTAAAATGAAATCTACCCTACTCCCTTCGGTAGATAAGGATATTTCCTCGGGTCCTTTGAAGGGGGGAGCGGTATCCAGTACAATGTTTACAGGCTCATCATCACAGAAATGAGTGCTCATCTTCAGTTCAATAATAACACAAAGTGCATTGCGGCATGTGTTGCTTATGGTTGTTTTCTCATGCTTGATTGATTTCCAAATCAATCCATTTATCCCCACAATGCGGCTCTTTCTTCTCATTTTCCATCCGACTCCTTCCCCTCCCAAATAACATTGTGCAGTCCACATGTGGAATGGATACGATACATTAATAGATTTTTTGTTTTTCATCTTTCAGGGGGAAAAGACACGGAATTAGTCACGTACGTACGTATGTAGTCGAATTTTACGGTAATTAGTCTTAGTTTCAAAATACGGGTCTATATTTCCCTGTGTTAAAATCGCGGCGTCACATTTGAACTGTGAACCATACACATGCAGATGCATGAATACATGTAGTAAAATCTTTGCAGGCGATTTATACTCCTTCTCCTCCCAAATAACATTGTGCAGTCCACATGTGGAATGGATACGATACATTAATAGATTTTTCGTTTTTCATCTTTCACGGGGAAAAGACACGGAATTAGTCACGTACGTGTGTACGTAGTCGAATTCTACGGTAATTAGTCTTTAGTTTCAAAATACGCGTCTATATTTCCCTATTTTAAAATCACGGCGTCACATTTGAACTGTGAACCATACACATGCAGATGCATGAATACATGTAGTAAAATCTTTGCAGGCGATTTAGAAATTACAGAGATCAAGTGAGGATGCAAATGTAAATGGAAAAATCACCTTTACATCCACATCTGCTTTCATTTTGGCAGGCAGGTCCAAGGCTAATCAAATCGTGGATCTCTTGTGCTACTATTTTGAATGCCATCGGCGTGTGCGCTGTGCAATTCCAGAACAATTCATCCCCCTGCCTCTCACCCATTGTATGGATTTGAATTTGAATTGATGAGCGAGAGAGGCAACTAATGACAAGGATTTCTAAAATCCCCTTTGCAATCCACCGGATCCTTCAGTACTTGTCCTCATATCCATCCATATGGATCTAAGGATCCACCCTACCCGGGTAACAATACTCAACCGGTGCGGTGCAATGTGGATGGTGTTTGTGAATAATGGAGATGGCCAAAGGTAGGTACGGCAAATCCTTTGTTGAGGCGCAGATTGACGAAGGCAAGGGCCCGGACCCTTCGGGGAAATGTAATGTACATACATACATACAATACATACGTACGTACGTACGTAATGATGAGATTCACCGAATCACTTGGTGCTGGCACACCGAAAATCCCGAAAACCCCAATGCCAGGGCCGGGCTAGGAGGGTTGAAGGAATTGGTTCCATTGGATTTGGATTGAGGATTTTTTCGAGGCTCGCGCCAGGTCGCGAGTTGGTCGCGCGAGCACACCTTTTCATAACTGAATGGGGCATTCTTTGCATTTGTGTTGCAGCTGCTGATACGCCCAAAATTTCAATAGAGGAACCCGGGAACCCTTCGCCAGGGTTAAGGCAGGGTGAACAAATACAAAAATACTTTGACAGTTTTTCCCCCCTTTGGAGGGAGACGAGGAGGATGGAAGCCCACGGCAGTGCAGTGCAGGGATTTTGTAACCCAGCAGATGACAAAGTCGTTAGACGAAGTTTTCAATTTTTTTTTAAATTAAGAAATTCTGGTGGATCAATTGATAGGAAAACCCAGAATCAATTAAGTTGTGGAAAAAATTGTATTGTTAACCCTTCAATCTGTACTGGGATCATAATGGGAAGAATTCGCCCGTATGGCAGGCGCTGGCAAGTCTATGGCTAAATAAATTTATGAATTCCAACAAAATTGACGAGACTGCCAAATGCCAAATCTCAAATGGCGCCTGGAAGGCTTTGCAAAATACATAAAGAGTTCACTCCATCCATTCATCAGTCTAGCACTGTCTCCGACTCGACAGTTTATTTCAATGGAATTAAATAAAATTTCTCAATTTTTGTCTGTCGGATTTGAAATTTGAATTTGACCCTCTGGGTCGCTGTCGATCAAAGGAATATCATTGCAAAGTGCAATAATGCGATGACCTCGACTACACTAAGTTTGTGTAATTATTATTCCGTTTAAAGGAAACATTACAAAAATAAGTTAGTGGAAATGCTACATACGTACGTATACGTGCATAGATAAACACAATTCTGATGATGCAACGTAATGTAGTGAACCCCAAATTAATCATGTCATGTGCAAGTGCGTAGTCTGACCTTTTTCCGATTAAATGGTAAACATAATGAGCTGTTTATGTTCCGTTTCGTTTTCCTGAAGATTACAAATATTTTGCACTAAATTACGCAGTATGAGTCATTCCAACAAATTGTGTCCGTCATTTTCAGTTCGTTGAATCAACGTAACCAGCCAAACCCAAGAATTAACCACATACACATGCTTATCTCGTTTCCTGAAATAACATGCCACTTGAACCTTGTGTTTTTAAATCCACAGCAGTGTAGTCAGTGCATGTGTCACTTACGCATTACGTTTGCAAAAAGTTCAACAATTTAAATGCAAGCATTAGCATTACTAAGAAATCCTAATCCTAATCTTTGCCAATCTCCTCCTCCCATCTGCATTTACACATTCCTTGGCAAATTAATTCAATTGTGGAGGACGTAACCCAGTTCCACTCTCACCTTTCCAATCCATGATCCGTAAATTTCTCTTATTGAGATTAAGATACTCAAATCCCTCCATTTCCACATCATCATCATCATCCTCCTTCCTGCACGCGTCTAGTCAAACAAAACTTTTACAAAGGCACGCGTATGCGTAGTTTCCCCGATAAAAACAACAATCACCTTTCGCGAGACGAAAAGAATCCACACAAACATCCCGATACATTCATACATCATTTCATCTTCCATTCCTTTTTGTCCACGAACCCAGCAGTTAACAAGGATGATGTTGCAATTTCCAAGTCTACCAATCCAGTGCCCAATCCTCATATTGCACCAGCAGCAGCACTACCACCAAGTCCACCCTATTTTCAACAAACACACACACGTACTTTCCATGTGAAGTACTCATACTCATACGCGTCCTCGTGGAATTGGATTTCTAAAATAATCATCATTGTTTGCAATCCTTGGTTCGGATTTTACGACGCGAACTCGACGTAGGATTCAAATAACTTTACGTTACGTGTACGTACCGTACGTGCTCGTTTAAAGCTCATATTCCTCCTAAAGGCAAAGGCTTCGTCGACAGATGAATGGGTGCAGATGTGCAAGTATTTTGGTGACCCTTGGAATCCCTTGTTCGGGATATCTGTGGAAGGGGCCCCCTTGGATGGATGGGATTGGGTTTTGCACCTGTTGAGTCCGTGTTCCATCCCCGAGGAGGATCCTGGCTTCTGATTGGTGGAGCGGCACGCGCTGCCTCCCCTCTTCCCCCAACCTGCACTCCAAAACTCCACATACACATCAGACACACTCAACCAAAAACACACCAGTTCCGTCTCCGCAACCAACTAAGACACAACTCCGAATTTTGAGCTCCGACTCACTCCGACAAGAACTTGACAGTTGGAAGATTTTGACAACAAAATATAATTTCCATCATTGTACAAGGAATTTTCATTGTCGTCTTAAGACAAAGAATTATTTTGTGATTTTAGTGAACTAAAATCAAATTCGACGGCTCAGCGCAACATATAAAAACTTTTGCGAAAGTTTTTGAGGATTTTGAGTTTGTTGAGTGAAATTAACAATTTGTACTGTACGTGTACAAGACGCTGTGCAAATGATTGACATGGCACAAACAGGGATCAAACGTTCGGCAAATTATAGTAATTGCCCTCTGAAGAAAAGGCCGATTAAGTATGATTTGGCGGATGAGTCGGATTCGGATATTTCTAGAAATGGTAAGTTATGTTTTTGATGTAATTAGTGAGTTGGAATTTGTGGCGAAGATTAGTATGGATTTTGTGTGGCTGAGAGTTTTGAAAAAATTAAATTCTATTTGCGGCTTCTAAATTTAAATTAGAAAATTTAATGTTTTGATAAAGTTGCTTTGCTTCTAGCCGTGCTCTTTTAGTATCAGTAGACATTTTAAAACTTTTTATAGTTTTGGCAATTTTGAGATTTTTCGCTATTTAGAATTTTTAAAGCTTGAAAGTTTTTTTTGTTGGAAATGTTGACGGAAGCTTTGAAATGAAGACATTCAATTCTTCCCTCAATCTTATCTTTAACTTAGGAATTTAAATGGATTTGCTTGATAAATCCGGTTTCCCTTTATCCATTCCTCGTTAATAGATTTGGCAATTGACTGACAACAATTTGATTGTTGGTGCCATGTGGCAAATTGGATTCAAATTGAATAAAAACATTTAGCCACATGCCACAAAGTGCTCCCCTTGCCTGTGCCTGACGTATTCCGCCGTGTGCCATGAATCTGACTTTTCTTGTTTTTTCGGCGGCGATCATTATAATTTCTGCACTGCTGCAGTCTTCAATTCCAGCCGGCGATCGCGATAATCATTATCATTCCCAGTTTTATTTAATTTGACATCTCATCCGCCAAGTCCAAGCTGCCCCTCTTTAAGTCAGCGCGACTTTTTTGTTCTTTGTTTTGATTGTCCAGCAAGCACAAAAAACTTGTTCCTTCCTCCTTCAGAGCAAAAAAACCAAGACTCGGAAATGATATGGGAAGGAAGCACGAGATAAAGTCTTTGCTTTGTTGTCAAGGCCGTTGTCTGTATTCATTTCCAATCCACTTCAGCTTCTGGAATTCCTACGTCGAAAAAGATTGTCAATTTTTGTGTGCGTGAATGTGGATCATTACATTTTAAAATATATATTCTAAAGTTTTTATTTATTTTGCTCAACAGAATCTCCACCAATGACCATAGATGTCTCAGAGCCAGAAAATCTTTCCACGAAACCCGAAGACCTCAGATTAACATCAAAATGTATTGTTTCCTCTACCGAGCTGACCCCTTCACCACCACCAATCAGTTTGATCGCAGGTCGACGGGATTTACCTTCCCCAAAGTCATACTCTGGAAACAATTACCCCCATCAATTATATGGTCCAACCCCACCCTACTCCCCAGACTTATACCTTCCACTCCATGAGCCACCAATGCTTAAATTTCTACCACCCGGTGGTCCACTGGAACCAATCAGTCTTAATCCACCAGCAGCCTGGCCAAGGATATCACCCTACTCCGCATTCAGTTTTCCCCCATCTCAAAGATCCCAAGTCTCACCCAACCCTTACCCGTATTCTCGTCATCAAAATAATCAAAATGATCATCATCGGATCACCCATTACCCGATCAATTACCCAAAAGCTTCACCTTCCTCCGTTCAACCTTTCATGAGTCAACCACACTACAGTCCATACACGAATTCCCGTGGAGATTCCAATTCCCCACCCCATATTTCCCCTCCCCTCAAAACTGAGCCATCATACCCTATCATCAAACAGGAAGTTCATCGCATAATGTCAATGGCTGGATCCCCACTTCAACAAATGAATACACGGATTGTAGACAAATCCTCTGCCACCAAATTCCCAATGATCAAACGGGAAGTAAACCATGGGAACTATCACTCCTTGACCCGAGAGTCCATCATTAGTCATACCCAAGGTCACAGCTGCAGTTCCGGTGTATCCTCTCCAACGAGTTCAACGAGTAGCTGCAGTGATCGAAGTCTTCCCCCAATGCCAACTCCAACAAATGGCGGAAGTGTTCGCTACCAATGTCCAGATTGTAGTAAATCCTATTCAACTTATTCTGGCCTCACGAAACACGTCCAGTTCCATTGCTCGAGTCAAAATAAGAAATCCTTTATTTGTAAGTACTGTGAGAAGGTGTACGTGTCTTTGGGGGCCCTTAAGATGCACATCCGAACTCATACATTGCCATGCAAATGTATGGAGTGTGGGAAAGCTTTCTCCAGGCCATGGCTTCTTCAAGGACACATTCGGACACATACCGGTGAAAAGCCCTTCTCATGTCAACATTGCAATCGAGCTTTTGCTGATCGCTCAAATCTCCGAGCTCATCTACAAACTCACTCTGAGGTCAAGAAATATTCATGCAAGGTTTGCTCCAAAACATTTTCACGGATGAGTTTATTGGTAAAGCATGAGGACAGCGGTTGCTCTTCAACTCTTTCAAATTAAGGATTATTTGCCATCAATCGCTTCGCTTTGTAATATTTTAACACCGTGCCGCCCTGTGTGTTCAATTCAGAACAAATTATGTAGTAACTGTTGCCGAAGCGAAATATTTTATGCACAAGTTAGCTTGTATCTTGTAATGTATAATTAGCTTTTAGCGCCAGTCAATTCTTCGAGTTCACCCTAGAGCCACAAAGTGCCATTGTTGTTGTACAGAATTCTAGAAAGAATTTTTATTTATTTAAGGGGAAGGATTTGATTTTGGTGTAAACTTGCAAGACGAATTGACAATTTGAAATTAGTCATTCTTCATTGTCAGATTTCCGAGGAGAGGAGTAGTATATTATGCACTTCTCATTTTTTATATACTGAACTTACAGGATTTGTTAATATCGGAATATTTTTTTATTTTAAATATCTCTACAATCCTTTAAATGACTCATTTTATATTAGATTACATTTATATTACAAATGATGTACAAATGCTAATGCTAGAATGAATACTATTTAATTATGAAATGAATTGCAAATTATATATATATTATGACACATTACAATATTATATTTCTACTGCAAGCTTCCGCTCTGCTGCCACGCTTCCATGCAATGAAGCCTATTGCTTTTACTCACGTTTTTTCTACGAATTTTGTCATTGTCGTCCCTCGTACGTATGTAGCCTACATTTGATCCGTGGTGTACAAAACAGGGGAGCTGGATGTTGAAAAGTTGACGATTTCACTAATTAAGTACGTCGTCCGTACATTTGTACTTCGGAAAGAATGGGATGGAATAAAATGACTCTGTTTTTTCATTACCAACCGTAAAACCGAGCACAGGTGTGTTTTATTATTGCACCAGACCTTCATTTAATTTAATTGTTTCGTTGCCACCTTCCAATCTATCCACACATTGTTACCTGTCGATTTCCGATATCACCAATCAGGCGGAAGGGATGACACGAGAATTAGATCAAGGAGCGTAGCAGCGGTTGACCAGTAGCCCAGATTAAAAATCCAAGATATCCGCCTAAGTGGGGACGGCAAGAAAAGAGATTATTTCCCAGATTTCCTCCAACCGGTCTTTAACATTATCAAATTAAACAATATCCTTGACTCATACGAAGTGCACAGGTTTGCTCAAAAAAATTCATCATAAACAAACGAGAGATGCTTACATAAAAAAATAGGCCGGCCTTGGAATCCAGATTTAATTATTGCCTGCTTTAGCAGACAATTTCGCACCATATGTCAATTTATGGTGTAAGCGTGCCCGGATTTTAAGAGCCATCATAAAATGGAAGGAATTGCTTAACAATCTTTGCTCAAAAATGCATGGGAAACCACCTGTTGGATTCTGGTGCCGTACTGGCTCAGAATTATGCATATTATAATACTCCCAGTGCAGTGCGCTTCAGCATATGCAAAATCTTATCGGAGGAATTGACACTGACATTCATTAAACTAGAAATTAGTGGATAAAAGCAGATACCGGCCACGGCATTTCCTTCCATCCTTTTGTAAACACATTTGGTTCATTTCCGAGGAAATTGAGATAAAAAGCACAGACTGTGGGGTCTTATCAAATCAACTTTGTATTTGTCCACTTTGTTATTGCAAATGACCTGATCCGAACTTCCTAGACCTTTCTAGGTAAATTTTCGCTCAATGTCATGGGCAAATGTGACAATAATAATCATTCATTGACGCAGGTTGAATGGGCTCTCTCCAGGGTCGACAATATTTGCAAAGGGTTTGAGTTACCAAAGTGCATTACGGCGTATGATTTCGCAATTTTTACCTATGAATTTGTAATACAATGTAGTTTATTGCTGGATATTTTGTAATTGCAGTAATATTATTACCATTTCATTTCCAAATTTCAAATTTGGGTATATTTTAAAGCCAATTTTTTGCAAAACGTTGTGTAGTATTACTAATAGATTAGCAATTCATTAATACAAACTGCGTTAAAAATAGTATTTAAACAAGGAAAGCGCTTGAAAAATTAGTTAGTAGTAACGTGGAAGGACATCAGCACCGAGAAATGAATGAACGATAAAGTGCACAACCAACAAATCATATGTTATTTATTTTTCGGATGGGAATAATGTGACTCAAACCTAATGGCTGGTGATAACATTTTCCGGCTACCTGTTGTGAACATTATTATCTCAAACTTCAATTATCCATTCATCCGATCCGACAGACGTAAGTGCAATAACGTAATGTAGTGCATATTGCAATTCCAAAGTCAAAACAGGATCAGGCGGGGAAGCTTATTTATGCAATGCTTGAATTAGGAACTTACGCACGTGGTACAAGGTACATTCACGCAAATTGAAATTGCAAAAAACAAGATGCATTACATGAACGTGCAAATACGTAAGCAAGGATTCTGTTCTATTTATTGCTTGCGAATTTCTCAATTGGCCCAGCAAATTAGTCACTCCTCATTTCCAACTCAAGTGGTGGGTAACTGACCACCAGGTGTGCCACAAATTTTTGCAAGCCAAGTCATAAAATATTAATTGAAAATGAAACGAAATGAAAAGTGCGAAGTTCTTAAGCGCCACTTAATTTCACTTGCTGGCGCAATAAAATAGTAATTCCACTCCCAGGCAATTTGCACACCTTTTCACATCCTCATTTGATTTTATTGAACCAAGCAATTAGGGATACGAGGATAAAAGGAAAACAAGAGAAGGATTTTGCACTCCTATTAGTTATCGTAGGACCGAACGACTTGTTTGTGGTGAGTCACTCAAAATACATAACACATATGATACGAATGCGACGTGTAACAACAGGTTTGAACAAAAAAATACTTATCTTTTCATAGTCGCAATGGAATGGGGAATGACCCTAATTTAGCGGGATGGGTAATGCCCAATTTTAGGTAATACAACATGACAGTGACCTGTGACGCACTATTACTAAAAATATTTGAATTAAAATGAATGGAAACATCTCATTTCTCTTATTTTTACCAGCAAAAAATTCTCAGAATAATTGCGTTAAATTGTTTTGCAGCTTGCGGCGATGAAGCCTGTAAACACAAAAATAACTCACAATCACATGTCCGGGTCTATTTTTGCACATGTGTCAGTGTCATCCGGGAATTAGTCGGCATTACAAATCAAGCTTTGATTTGAAAACGTTCACCGGCAGCAAATATACGGACATCAATTAATTAGTTATGATTTCAAATGAATTATTGTCGGTCGGTGTCATTATTTAAATGTAGGGAAACTTTCTAATCATGAAAATACGTATGATTTAAAGCAACTGCGACTGCGCGACGTACACTTTAAATTTTAGATTGACTTGACCCAACACAGACGCAGGCGGTGCGGAGCCGCGCATGCGTCGCGTCGTAGCAGTCTTGAACTGATCTGCATTGAATTCCGCATCCATTAAGTCCTCGTCTTCACTATTCACAAATGCCGAGATGCAGTTTGCAATGCCGTATGTATGTACTTGTTATGTGTGATTCCCAAATGATTTCATCACTCAACTCGCAACGGGACGGACGTTCATCTCATCTTGGCTAATATAATATCATCACGTTTCTTCAAGCCATGCAAACGGTCCGTCCGTCGCATCGCCACGCCGTTCATCTCAATTCTCTCCTGATTTTTATTGTGCATGAAAAATAGCTCATTGTCCTTTCCTTTCCCATTCTTCTACTACTGCACTACTGCGAAATGTACAGGTATTGCTGCAGAGCCATTCCATCCCCACTCAAATGTAATTTACTCTTCATTTAATGTATTATTAGAAATATGGTGGACGAGAAATTAAGCGTAAATGGGTGGGCGGAGTTGATGGACAATAACAGCAGAAAGGAAAGCGAAAAGGGGAATTGCACTGCTTGAAGGAAAATATGAGCAAGTACATATTATACACACATATATGCGTTAATGATATGGATGAACTTCTGGGTATTCAAATTTGTAATTATTTATTTATTAATTATGAAAATTTCAGGACATGACATGGCAGTGGACATTGACAAAATCACAACACAAGGCAAATTCCGGGAATCCTTGGTATGGGGAATTCGTCGTGCGCGTATCACGTAATCAGTAGCTCGAATTGACAGGTTTATAAAATGTCATTGTTCCCAATGTTTATTTTGCACGTATGAGTAACTGGAATTGGCGCGGCTTAGTATTTGTTTGTGAGAAACATGGCATGTTTGGAATATGGCGCGCGCCTTTCCCTTGGGAAAACGTTTTTGTTTTTCCATTTGCTACATTTTGTGCTGAAATGAGCATTTGTTTCATGCATGCGAATACCCGTTGTCCTACTTTGAAAATATCGAGTCAGGATTTGCTCAGTTCTTGATTAAAATGGACAGTGTTTAGTACACGCCCTTCGGGAAAGAAATTCCACTATCAGTTTAATGCAAGTGGCACGTGTAATTGAGGGACCGCAAATGCAATGATACGTACGGCACGGGCGACACCGACGAAATCCATGATGTTGTGTTTGATCACAACATTCATTACATTGACTCCTCGCCAGCAGCGGAGGTCACAAACTTTATCCGAAATCAAATCAGATGTTGTGCTGTGCGGATTCTTGGAACGCACGAGCCAGGGTCCCGGGCCTTATAAATTAAGATACGTGGTTTTACAACCTGAGATAGGTCAGTCAAAGCTGAACTTGTTGTGGTCGCGCGTGGTTTCAAATCAAACAGTTTTGCCGCTGCCGCCATCCATATTATCAGACTCGACACACTTTTGAAATCTTTTTCTCCTCATTTTAAAAAGCGTCGCAATATTTTAACCTGCTTTTGCTTTTGACCAAACATTTTGACCAAATGTGAGAAAACACGACAATTTCAGTCATTCTCAGTCGTACATAAGAACATGTACTCCGCAGAATTTGTGTGACGTGACACGACGCGACATGTTGATGTAAAAATGCAAGAGATGTGATAAAGATCGAAATACATATCACACCCGATAATCGGTTTTGGCAGACACCCTGACGCCCCAATAATGCCAAACCATGCATGCATGCGAAAAAATATGAGATTGGAATTCTTCATTCCCCTCCGCGCCGACAGCAGGGAAATCACATCCTTTGCATTTTGCATATAAATCAAAAATCTGAAACATAGAAACCCTCGTCATTCCACACTGACACCTTTGATTAGAATATGAATATCAATGTCAAATGACCTCGGAAGTTGGAAATGCAGTATATTTTAGTTGAATTTACTAGAAAATCGATATACTCAAACAAAAGGAGAGCGGAAACTTGTAAAGGGCCTCAAATTTTTTTAAAAAAATGCAACATGATTGTGATATTTATTCTCCGACAGTCCACATCCTGTGCAGCTGAATTGCAGGAATACATTTATTCTGCACTTTGAGTTTTATTTTGTGAGTCTATGTGCATAGTCCTCCAGAATTTATATTGTAAAATGTAATGGTATGCAAGGATACGTCCAAAATTTGAATAATTTTGATAAAAATGCACTGAACTTGCGCAAAAAGCACAAAAAATAACCTTGGTTTTGCAAAAAGGTTCAACGGACAATCATGTGGGAGTTCAATGCAATGTGACTTTAGTTTTTAAAGTAGGGGGTCATACAATTTGTTTTGCAAATCCGGGGGAACACGAGTTTTTTATAACATTTTTTTCAAGAACGGCGGGCATCAAGTGGGAAATTATAGGTACTTGCTTTGTACAATCTCTGCAGATTGTTTTTCTGTGTTTTCAAAGAATTTTGGTATGTATTTGCATATGCCTCAAAGTAACCTTTACGTAAATATTCTGAATCCAGAATACATTTAAATTATTAAAAAAAACTATCTTGATTTATTAATTTATAGTACGAGCTCATAGCAAACTCCTATGTTTTCCCCCTCAGTTTTTCAAATGTCAGAATTCATGCTGCGCCCGCGCCTTTTAAAATACCCGTTATTTCCTGTAAGATCCTCAAAAAGTGCGTACGCAACTACGACTTCACTTTGGCCACAAATTTTGCAATAACAAACGCACTTTATGACTTTCCAAACTCCAACACCACTTCCGTCAACAAGACGCAAACTTAAATCCCGTATTTTCAAGCTGGGCTTGGAATGAGAGTAGTGCAGTGATGAAATGTGTGTTGCAATAATTTCTGAGAAGATCCCCGGCCGCATCTTGTTCAACCCTAAATTTTACGACTTGTCTTTGCAGTTGTTCATCCACATGGTAATTGTGTTACTCAATTTAATGGCATGACATGCTGGATATGCTTTTAAAGTTATGACAGTCCGCAATTCACCTGTACCCTTCGTACTATTACGTACGTATTATGCATTTCCATGTGCATTACCGCGGTGTTTTTGCGCTGCTTGAAGAGTTTTGCACTCATCCGTAGTAGTAGTACTTGATAAACCGTACAACGTCCGTCCACTTTTCCAGACAACCTGTGGGTCATTTATCCTTATCAGCTTATTTGGTATGACCAATGCCAAATCTAATGCAAGGAATTGTACGTGCGCAAATTTTCGTTTATTCCAAGTGTTTAGAGAGACATTTCACATTAATTAAAATCGCTACATTTCATCGAAAAGTACGCATAATTTTTGACAATAATGATGCACACACATTAAATAGGACATTTAATTGTACAATTTATACAATCAAATATTTGATATGCATGAACCACACACCACATCACATGGTAATAAATCCATCAATATTTTTTGCACACGGTCAGGTATGTAAGTATTGTGTATTTACTTTGTGGTCAAACAAACACAAGCACAGTTTTATTGAGCGGGGCTGCTATCAGGATGAACTAGGAATGAACTACATTAGCAGGTGCAGATAAGTAGAATCAGTGCAAGTCAAACAATTAATTAATTAAACTAATCTGGGAATCAAATGTATGTATGTAATCTGCACACGAAACTGGGAAATTGCATTTCCCAAACTGCGTTGTTAACGGTACGCTGTGCCATACCATGCCGTGAAACCTTTCCAAATACGTACAATGTGTACTTGATTCAATGCAAAGTGAATTTCAGTTTATCGGAATTCACGATTCTGCGATTTGATCGCAATTTCAGAAAGGGATGATTGCGGGAGATCATCACATCATCTTTGGATTTGGATGCATTATGCTAGGATAGCACGCAAGAATTCACTTGACCCTCTTTAAAACTGGATTTGATCTTGTGGAACATTATTCATTTATATTAGGGCAGATTGCCGGCCAATTTGATGCCGTAATGGGGGAAATTGATGTATTGGTCTCTGCGGTGCGGTGTTTCAAAGTAATTGAAGACGAGACGAACACTTTTTTCATGCTGATTCAATGATAAGATTCCGAATTCATTCTAGTCATGTTTAGGACATTATTACTTTTGAAAATTTAAGACATTATGCGCGATTAAGGTTCTGGTTGCAGATTTGAAATATTTCAAATGCTTTAAGGTTTGCACCCTATTGCCACTTGCAAATATGTAACTAACGACTACGGCAAGAAATTACACGATTACAATTGGAAAAATAAACACAGGCAATGACCATGTCATCGCCATGGCGCAAGGTGCGCCCATGCCCCTGATTGGCCAATTTTTACGGCGACGCATGCGCCTTGAAATGTACCCAAATACGAATTTAAAATTTTACACAAACTTGGAAATACGCAACTTCAACTTTATCATCATGAGTAAACTCCTTTGCTATGATTTACTATATGAATTAGAATCAATTTTTTTTATCTTGAGGGTTTTGCATAATGTTTTTTGTTCATTTGTGTGACGAAAGTCAATTTTTCTTAGAAAACCTAAGGATTAACTTCCGTGATTTAAAAATAAACGGAGTGGGACTGGCATTGATGACGTTCGGAGTTCCTTTGAGTTTATTGTTCTGAATAATTAACCCAATTCCATATTCAACCTTGCTAGCTGAGTACATTGACTCAAGAGCCAAACACTCTTGATGCTTCCGACTCCGATTCACCTGAAGACATCGACGTCAATGTACTCAGCCATCATGCAATCCAACATCCACCAAATAATCCAAATTCAAATCTAATCCAGTTTATTGGCCTCAGAGACCTGGAAAAATAGCCCATTTTCCTAAAGGAGCAACAACCCTTTGTATCCTACATAGTAATTTGAATGTTTAACATTTGGAAAAGCAATTCACTCCAATCTTTGAAAATATCAATCCTACATTGACTATTTACCACTATAACTTATAAGAAACTAATGATATTTCTAAAAGTAATGAACGATTACAAGGCAGCAAATCAAAAATAGACGACTATTTTATTCAGCAGAAGTAGTGCTGTTTGATGAACATGACAAAGAGGGGAATCACATTTGGTTAATTAAAAATCATATTGTAACTTGACAAAACGACCAGTTTGAATAAGCTACGTCTGGCCGTCTGAATTTGGAAAGGAGATTTGAATTGCGGTTGAGAATTTTTATTGTCCTCCGATGAAGGGGACGAGTGGAGGAGCGAAGAGGACGATGAGTGAAAAGATGAAGATTTGAATACAAGTCCATCCATGTAATCCTCCAGCACCGTTGCAATCATCCGTGTCACATATACAAATTTTAGCGTTGGAATCACCGTCGCAGCCATTTTCACCATTTGCTCCGCAATTTCTTATCCAGACTTCTCCATCCTCTGCAGAATAGTAAGTAGTATTGGATGATGTGTAATTACCTACACTAATTTGTGTTTAACTTACTATTAGTTTTCCAACATTTCATTGGACCCAGGTTTGGACATTCCTTGCTCACCCCATGATTTTCTTTGTCTTTCGAGCATGCAGATTCGAAGGGACCACCACAATGCATACATTTCAAACCTATCAGATTTACATACAAATCAATTACAATTTTGATCTTGTAGTAAAATAACTTGCATTCAATTTTAGAAAAGTAGATTTAGCTTTAAAAAAGTACATGTGAGATGACTTACCATGCACTTCATCCAAGGCCATGATAACGACGAGAGCCGTGATGACAATCAATGTGAATTTGATGCTGGCCATTGTCAAGTCACAGTGTCTATTTCGAAGTCAAGATGCGACAAAAAATGTTATGTGACCGGAGCAAAATCTGAAACACGTCTTGATAGGGCGATTATATGGACACAAATGTGACTTCCAGCTGTTTTCCGCCATGGATTCGCCAAGGGTTCGCCCGATTTGTCAAAAACAATTTGCACAACTTAATAACGCGTTGGCAACGCAAAACGCTCTCAAAGCACCTTTAGTTTTTTGCTAACACCTGAGTTTTTAGGAGAAAGTGTTATAGCTTCATAAATTCAATCAAATTTTGCTTGCACTACTACTAACTTGTATGAAAGTTTGTGAAATTTGCAAAACTAATGAATGAATGCAACTTAGTAGCAAATCAAAAATAGACAGCTGATTTATTTAGCAAAAGTTAGTGCTGTTTCATGAACATGACAAATAGGGGAATCATATTGTGCTTGGCAAAACGACCAGTTTGAATAAGCTACGTCTGGCCGTTCTGAATTTGAAATGCGGGTGAGAATTTTTATTGTCCTCCGATGAAGGGGACGAGTGGAGGAGCAAAGAAGACGATGAGTGAAAAGATGAAGATTTGAATACAAGTCCATCCATGTAATCCTCCAGCACCGTTGCAATCATCCGTGTCACATTGACAAGTTTTAACGTTGTCGTTACCGTCGCATCCATTCTTGGTTGAATGTCCGCATGTTCTGGATTTGACTTCTCCTTCCCCTGCAGAATAGTAAGTATTATTGAATTGATTATGCATAATTGCTTGCATTAGTTTTGGTGGTGCACTTACTAATATTTTTCCAACAGGCTGCCTTCTCCATCTTACATTCCTTACTTATCCCAATAGCATCTTTTGCGCATGGAGCCTCGACTTCACCACAATGAATACATTTTAAGCCTACCAGATTTAGATACAAATCAATTACAATTTTGATTCAATAGTAAAATATGTACTTTGCATAATGTGAAAACCTACCATGCACTTCATCCAAGGACATGATAACGACGAGAGCCATGATGACAATGAATGTGAATTTGATGCTGGCCATTTTTAAGTCGCAGTGCAAATTTGGACTTAAGATGCGATAAAATTCTTTTGAGACTGGGAGCAAAATCTGGAACACGTCTTGATATGGCGGTTATATGGGCACAAATGGGACTTCCGGCTGATTTCCGCAGTGGAGTCGCCAAGGGGTCGCTCGATTTGTTAAAAACAATTTGCAAAACAGGACGCGTTGGCGACGCGAGTAATTTTGGCAGTGCAGATTATACGTGTATGTGTGTTACACAGCAGAGTGAAATCTGGAAGAAGTTTCGTTGACTTTTGCAAGGGATTGATGAACCACCTTGAACTTTTTGAGAAAGTGCAGGGCCGGACAGGATTTTTACAATTACAATTTTCATTTACAACCAAAAAATGTCATTGGTCCCACTTGATACATATCAAATATCTTTCAAAACGCATGCATGCAATCACAAATAAAAACGCATTCAATACGGAATATCATTTCCGATCTTGGGATCAACGCCTTCTTCTCACACTCTGCCTGCACGTAGCCAAACCCAAACTAAAATTTAAATATTTAATCCATCTCCAATCTAGTCAACCAGGGATCCTATCTATTAACTGTATAACATTTATAAACAAATCTGGTCATCCGTGAATCCGGTCCCGTCATTTATTTGTCATTAGTGGAATCAAGGCAGGAGCCGCGCTTCCACAAGTTTCATATGTGTTTATTTACATCTTGGGAAAATTCCGTCCATCTTGAGTATAAAATCTCAAGGTCTGACTCCAAAGGACCGGATGAAGATGTCCACTTCATTCATTCATATTTTTCACAATATTTTCTCAAATTTTAAACAAGGTGGGTTGTACTTGCTGACCCTTTGTCACCTACCTTGGCCTGACCGTTCAATCAGCCACAATTCTTCCCACATACATACATATGGGATCCATATGTATGTGTGAAAGGTCAACATTTTGGCGACGAGGAGCACCTTATTTGGGTGCAAGCACCACACACTATTATTACTCCATTCATTCATGAAATGGACTCTTGTCTCCTCAAAAATCCTTTTGAAGAAAAGGCCACGCCAAGCCAAGCGAAGGTGATAATAGTTTGGATATGGACACAAAAGCCGACGTCCGAAAAAGTTGTCTCTTCACTCCGAATGTGACCGCTTTTACACCTGTGAATTACTTTTAACCTCATTTCCCACCAAAACTGTACCCCCAATGTGTAATTTATATGCATGCACGATACCAAAGCCCCCCATTCATTCCCAGGGATCAGAAAAGAATCCACGCTCATTTGTTCCTTTACAAAATCCAAAACCTTCACCAACTTTCGGTTTCATACTATACTCTCAAATGTTATTGACTCGTAACTCGTGGTCGTGTCTTCAAAATCAAAATACATTGACACGTTACCTTTTACACATGCATGTAATGGAAATGCGAGGTGTGATCAAATTCTACTTTGAACTAAAACTATTATTGCAGTATGCAATAATTCCATGTCACCTATTGTTGTTTTTTTAGATTTAGATCGATAAGATACAAATTCTAAATTGCGTATATGTAGAGTAGCCCGGTGAGTTACGTAAATGAAATTTGATCGGGTGTCTTGTCGCGTTTCTTTTGTTGGATTTGAATGGAAGCCCAATAGACATGGAAGGGGGATTGCATGATTATCGGGTTTGCGGGGCCTGTGATTTGAATTTACATTACTTTTCAACTCTACACCTTTGTAATTGTAATTGGAAACGATTTCAGATGACATGAGAGATAAGGGCTGATGTGTTGGATTGCGTCGTCGAGCATATTTTTTAGGCATGCCAGATTATGTGGGAATACACAAGTACAAATTTCGAGCTAAAAAAGTTTGTATGCATAATTTTTTAAATAAATATTTGTATTGGCATCAAGTATACCATTGAATCCACCCATAGGGTAACAATAGCCGCCAAAAACCAAATTTTGAAAACTGAGACGAGATTGCAAGCGACAAAATTTTGCAACGCAAAAAGCTAAAGCTAATATGGTGAATCGTGTAGTGTAATATAATATCTATGTGAATCCGCAACTGAAAGGAATTGCAAATCATAAAAATAAGATCCAGTCGTGGATTAATGCAATTGCATTGCATATTGATATGTGTATAATTGGGTTTGTAAGGAAATTCCTTTTCATGTAGTCCCGGTCCCTTCTGGTATTACGTTGTGATTCAAAGCAAACGACTGTCCTGTCAATCACATATGAAGGATTCCAAGATACCTCCTTGACTCCCTTGATGAAAGTCAGTCAAGTCAATTCTAGATTTGGACTGGGGCGAGATGAATTGTTGAGGATGGATTGTTCCGTTCATGTCTTCCAAACATGTTCGACGTATGCTCACTTCCACATGTCGCCATCGCCGCGGCGTACATACAAGTTGTACTGAGGGATCCAAATTTCCTAAATCCTTGCTTTGGCTATTTTAAAACCCTACTTCATGCCTGGAAATTGTTCGGACCCTTTGTACATTCACAAACCGAGAGTGAAATTGTGGAATACAAATAAATGAGTTGAGATGGTGTGATAAAGGGTCAGTGAGGCATAATGAGATTTTGCACTTGCGAAGCCCATTGTTTTTTGTAATGAATGGAATGAGAAGGATTATCGCATCAGGTTGACCTGCCACACGAATTTTCATTGTTTGTATTTGACTCAATCTTCGGACACGACTTCCCTTGTCACAAACATCCAGTTAATGCAATTCCAATTGGTTGTGCATTAAAAAGTGACCATGTAGTCTTGTCTTGTACTAACACTGGTCGACTGGTGTGTGGGACTTTTGTTTCATTTTGGTAATATGTGCCTAAAATACAAACCTTAAGTAATGTAAACACATTTAGATTTTGAAATTCAAGGAAATTTCTGTAATAATATCAAGTAATTCTGTAATAATTTCATGTAATTCTGTAGTAATTTCTTGGACAGGTGTATTTTTGAAATTAAATGTGAGTTTAACGTATTAAATACCAAAATAATGTCAAAGTTTAAGAATTTCACATTCTCCTTATAGTTTTTTGTTAAGCTGGATATTTACTTTTACAAATACTTGGATAACCCTGCATATCATAGCAACGCATGGATAATCCCAAAGCCAAAATCCATGGATGCTCCCACGCACTGACTCCCATTGCATTCCGCACCACAAAAAGGATTGAAATGGTTTTAAACTTTCCCAGTATAAAAAATAGTTGGGTTCGATAGTAATTCTGTAATAATTTCATGTAATTCTGTAGTAATTTCTTGGACAGGTGTATTTTTGAAATTAAATGTGAGTTTAACGTATTAAATACCAAAATAATGTCAAATTTGAAGAATTTCACATTCTCCCTTCAGTTATTTGTTAAACTGGATATTCACTTTTACGAATACTTGGATAACCCTGCATATCATAGCAACGCATGGATAATCCCAAAGCCAAAACCCATGGATGCTCCCACGCACTGACTCCCATTGCATTCCGCACCACAAAAAGGATTGAAATGGTTTTAAACTTTCCCAGTATAAAAAATAGTTGGGTTCGATAAATCACGAGGAGGAAACATTTGGGTTTGGAATGAAGCTGTAGTGTCTGTCGTTGAGGAGGGGTAAGGTGACACATGTCAAAGGGATCATTCCACAATTCGTGAGTTGAGAAAAATGAGTGGTAACTCTCATAATCCTTTCCTTTGGTGCGAGGGCATGGGCATGGTGATCCATTCTTCTTTTTAAACATCCATTCCAACCCTAGCTATTTCGCATCTCAAAGGACAATACGCATGTATCGCAAGGCATAAGGCACCGGATATCTCTTCAAAAGAATACGTACGTTACGTACGGTGGGTGGATCCGCATTCGATTCGATTTCGAATGATAATCCATTTTCCCGCCTCGCCTGACCTGCCCTGTAGCGTCGTAGTCGTAGCACTTATCATTGACTTACAATTTAAAATTTTGTAAGACGTTCTCCAACTGAAATCTGAAGGGTAAATCACCTTAGGGTGGCACCGGACTATGAGTACGACCTTAATCTTGTATCAATGGAATCTTTGCCAGCATGAGGCCCAATCATAATAATAATAATGCACAGGGCATGAGCATTTCAATTGTAGTAGTTTGTAATGTAGTAGCATATGGGATCCCTTGGGTGCCCTTATTATTATAGTGTGTATTATCACACAACTGCATACATACCCTTCATTTTTCGCAGAGTGAAAATCAAGTAGTCTAAAGATCTGTGCAATTTAGATATGGATGTGTTGCTTTCATTCTAATAATGTGTTTTTGATGCTGAACAAGACCAGGGCGGAAAATACAATGGATTTAGGGGATTTTTATAAGGTATGTTTTCGTATCTGATTCTAGAACCAAGTCTATCATTAAGTCAAAAGTATTTGGTCTTATTTTCTTCCTAGTTTTTATTGTTCAGCTTCCGGTCGGGTTTACACTACAATAGGACCAACAAATAATGTGAATTGCATTTCCTTTTATTTCTTTTCTTAAAGGAGTGAGTCAAGGGATTGTCGTCGACTTGTAATAACACGGGTGACTCACAAAAGCAAAATACAGAGACGGGACGTTACGAGACATTAAGATCAGCTATTTTGAGATGCAAAATATTCAAAGAATTGAAAGTAAAAATAATTGTAGGAAATGTCGTGGGAAAAAACACCAAAATGAACTTATATTTCTAGTCAAAAAAATCAGATAGCTCAAAATATTCACAGGCAAATCCGTCCGCGCAAAGTCACAAACTTTTAAGAATAATAACTTGACTTTAAATTGACCCTCAAATCCAATCCATTTGTAACTTTCCAAACAGGTAATTAATTAAATTTAATCTCATTTAATAGTTTTCTGCATGAAAAGGTGGGCATTGACCTTTCCCCACTGTTTTCTGCGTTTGACATTGAATTAAAGCGTCGGATTTTAAAGCCCAATAAGCCCCACCACATATGCTTCCACTAACCATGGAGCAGACCATTATTATTGTTTATACAAATTGAGCATTAGTTGAATGAGTGTGCAACTGCTTGGAGAAAATTGAAAAATTGAATGAATGGCAAAAGCATGTCTTTACGTACGCACGTCACCCATCCTCCCCGTATTGAGTTTCAGCTGGAAATTGAGTTGACAAACTCATTTGTACGAGGCTAATAGCATTTGAAATAGAGTGCCGTATGTGTGCGTTGCTTTGAACTTGAAACCAAAGTTTCAATTTTGAAAAACACTTGAGTAAGCCAAAAAGCCGCTTACGAACGACTGGTGCTTACTACACAATTTTTGAATCCGCTGTCAACTTGCCTGCCAAAGGGTCATGTGGTCCTAACCAGACTCAACAAAATCCTAGTGCGGCTAATGCAGGGCGTGCAAAACTGTTAAATTAGTGGAAATGTTCCGAGCATGTACAGTACAACGTGGCGTGCAGTTTAGGTGCAAATGGTGGACTGATTGATGATCTTGTTGAAATGGTACCCTGGCGGAGTCATAGTCATTCATAGCTTATTATTTTTAAAACTTGCCTTCTCATGTACTTACATAATTTTTATTTTCATTGAGGGGACTCCAGCTGATAAATGAGTACTCCACTTGCTACTCGGTTATTTTGAGTTGTTTGGGTCGGTATAGCGGGTAAGCTTCTGAAGTACTGGTGTCATTTAACATTTAAATTTTTCCTTATTTCAATATTTTTTGTATCTGCAAAACATTCAAAATTCGAATTCAAAGGATTTTTATATCTTGTGTAACGAATTATACATCTAGCGCTTACTACGTTTTATTCGGTTTTTAATTTTGTAACGTTTAAATTCTCTCGTTTTACGTTGTTTTACAGCCTTTAAATTGCTCCACCCTCCACTTGTCAAAAATGTAACCCTTTTAGCCTGGAATTTAGTCACAATTCCCAGTTTATTATTGTAAGGACATTCGGAGTCTTATTCCCTGTTCCCTGAGCCCGAAATTCCAAGAAATTGGACTTTGTGTTTGTGTAGGATGAATGTATAGCATTCGTCGTCCCTTGCCCCATTTACCCTTGCTACCCCTGAATATTGACGGAGTCCGTCAGATGAATGGCTTAAGAGATTCCTTCGCACAATATTACATAATACGAGGAGGCACCCAAGAGCGGATCAGGTCTTACACGACACGAAGACTACAATAATAACAATTCTGTTCCTTAAGCCAAGCTCCCTGGCCCATGAGCCATGCTAAGTTTATTCAAGGCAAGTTCGTCCTTCCCCACTTAAGACGATACAGGATACACTTTACCTTCATCTTATGATTTTGAAGAATTTAATACTTATTTACGCACTTTGAAAGACAGAAAACTCATTTTTGGAGGTGAATAGTCTGCGACTTTTGTAATTTTAAATATTTTAAAGGTTAATGAATTGGAGAGGGTACAAATTTATTATTAGCCACAAAATGATTAATTTTTTACACGGTTTAAAAATCCATTGCCATTTTCCGCTTGGATTAGAAACTTGGTTTATATCGAGCCCCTCGTCATAATAAAGGTACATGTCATCCCCGAATTCCATAAATCTTCGTATTTTCTTTGAAGAATTGGAGCATTTTTGAGCCGAGTGGATTTTGTTTGCATTGGAATTCATTGTTGTTATTTTTCTACCTGCTCTGGAATCAGGCAGCAATGCAGTGCAGCAAAAACCACACTGTACACTGTATTGCATGGAATTTCTTCGTTTCGTGTACAACGTAACGTACGTACAAATATGCAGTCAATCCGCTGCACTGCACCAACAAAGCACTTCCATTGTAATCAAACGGAGATGAAATTCTTGAGGTGTCCTTGCATTGCGTGCCTTGCTCGTATGTACAAGTATGTACGTACACTGAAACATAACAATGGTTTTCGTTCTCGTTGCATTGTATCGATGTAGACCAAAATCCACATGTCTGGAGCATGGATGGATTTGACAGGTTTAAGAAACAGGTTCATTCCTCCTGCCATGCCATGCCATCCTGTCACACTGACTGACTGACTCAGGAAAGGAATGCCAACTTCTTTGTGAGAATGAAAAAGAGTGAAAGTGTCCAATCCACATTCTTAACACGTTTTTCTTAAGGAAATAGTGTCCAGGAATTCCAAAGGGGGTACACAACGTTACGCCAGTCAAGTTGCAGCTTAAGCTTTCACACTTCAGCATAGGATCCGATCCGGAAATTGAATGTCACTCAAAAAAGGAAATCCTCTCTGGGTTTTGCGGGTATTAAGGCAATTTAAATTTTGAAAAGAAAAATTGCGGGAAATATTTCTATTCGTGGTGGTGGAAATTGCATAATCTTTGATAACCACTTGCAAATTTTTTTTCTAATTAAAATTGGATGGAAGCGGCTAGCGCGAATTTCAAATCCAAAACCACCTGACAGCCCAGACCATGCCATAAAACGAGGAAGGAAATTAATGATTCCATTGTGTTAAGCACGCTGCCAAGAATATCGTAATTAAAGGGAAATACACACCATACGGTCTATCCGTAAAATTAACAACTTGGACTTGGTTCGCATGCATATTTATATGCCTGCCTGATGTTTGGCTTTACTGAAGTGTTTTCCTTCCCCGGAATTGCCCAAGCCCCTGGAATTAGTGGAGGGAGACTTTATTTCACTGACAAACAACGCAGGGTTAAATCCAGAGGATGAGTAGCATGTGTGTTTCATGGAAATCCGTTGAAAATTCTGTTTGGCAGATGCAACGGAGTGGTAAAAGTGAACAGGTGCCATCCAATGGCATGGACATCCGCTGGAAGGCTTAAACACTACACTACGCAATGCATACGTATACGTACGTATTGCCTTAACTCTACCCGGATCGGTTCAGAAATTATCTTTCTCAATATTTTAGGGTTTGTAAAGTCAACCCAAGGTACCATGCTCGATTGTAGCAAGGCATTTACATGCAAAACTTTAAAATTTAAATGCCAAGTTTTAGAAATTGTGAGCGAGATTTTTGGAGTTAAGAGGGAAACACAGTTTATTCAGTTCAAAATGTAATGAAGAAAAAATCTCCCCTGTGTTTTTGGCAAAAACGTTTTGCCAAATCAAGTTCCGCGAATCTTTTCCTGCCAAATGAGTTCAAGGCAGATTTCGCAAGCTATTTTCTGCCAAATCATTCACCAATCACTCCTGCCGTCCTGCCACATTATATTATCACAGCAGCATTGTAATACTACAATTTATAATGCTTTAATTTAATTGATCAAATTCAATGTCAACTTAAACTGTACATATTTCTTAACCAGTGCGCTGAAATATCAAAGGTTGATCTGGAATTTGAGCCGCTTCTTGCAATTATCCTTCATTCCACGAACCACGAAGGATTGAAAACTATTTTTGTGAGAATATGACGACGTCGTAAATCCTAAGCAGACAATGACATTACATGAGTTGAATACAAGGCATTAAACTGAGTCAAGAAAGTTAATTCATTCTTGGAGGATTGAAATGAGTGACATTTGAACTCCGGGGCCGGCGCGCCGGTGACGCGATGCGTGGAATAACGAGGGAAAAAACTCGTTTAGTCTGTGGCTAGGATTTTATGCTCAGTTTCTAATTATTTTTCATCACCATTACTTGCAAGTTGAAACATTTTATGAGCTCCGCGTCCCTTGACTAAGAATGTTATTAAAGAGGTGTAAAAGGAGAGTAATAATCTTTAAGTACAAACTTCATTTGAATGTTTATTAGGAATTTTTATGATCTTCATTTCAAAACTGGCGGGAAGAGAACAGACAGACCTCCTCCGGTGACAAATATAACATCTTGTCTGTCTGACCCGCGTAAACTCATATTTTATGAGTGAGGTCAAGTCTGGGCAGGCAGTAAAGGTCAGGTCAGGTCTACTATTTTGCTCAACATAATTTTTAAAGCAGGAATGCAAATATTCTTGCAAAACATTGCATGTGTACACATAATGTAAAAACAGGCCGGTTTTTTTTGGCCAGCACAGCAGGGATTCTTTGTTGAATTTTAAATACATCCGGGGATGATTTTATAAAAATAAAGAATATCTCATATCTAATTATGGAATCCCATTAACTTGAATGAATAGAGCCCATCTCTGCGTATTTGTTCATTTGTAATTGAATCCTGGTTGGGAAAATACAAGTTTACCTTACAAATTTTCAACCCTTTTCTTCCTTGTCGCATCGCGATCGCGGTGAAAAAGGTCCCAAATCCACATAACGCATGCGCATTACAAAAAAGTTGTTGGGTGAGCAGGGGCTTTGGATTTTTGGGACTCGGTTAATAATTTGTATTGAGTTACTCAATGGTCTTCGCTTTGTACGCACTTTCTCACAATATTTCCCCTTACATTTATGCAAATCTTTGTCTTTAATACCATGAAAAGGCGGCAGCATACACGTACTTACTTCCTTTACGGTTAATAAAGGCATGCGTAACCTACCTGTAATTTTTTAAGATCAGATTTCCGGATTTTTAATGGGCTCTGCCCCTGCCGGTGGGTCAAGTTCATTTTCAGTGAAAATCCGGTTTTTGGTTTGAAATCCCATTATCCAATTTTAGCCCTCATTTATTATTCAGAAAGATCGGTTAAGATTTGAAGGCTTTTGCAGCCTTGAAATAATTTTGCTTTTGTCCTGGTTTGAATGCAAGCAAAATAAATAAAACCAGTTTTCTTTTAAGGAAGTCCGGCTTTTTTTTGTAAAAATCCCAAGAACAAATTTCCCTGCCAGATGCATACGTGATTTATTTGATAAATTTTGAGACATAAATAGCGCTGCTACAATGTTCAAACTCAAATTTTAAAAAAGTGAATGAAATAAAACAGAAAAATATGAAGAAGTGAGGAGGTTTACTGGCACTATGGTGAAAGTGTCAACAATTGAGAACGGCCCATGTCAATATCCCATTGTTTAAGCAGAGGTCAGGGTTTGCTCTCCTCTTTTCATAAAAAATGGACCAATATTTGAAAGGGAACCAACAAAGATCAAATTACTAGTGGCACCAAAATGGGCTCTTCTCACGTTTCCGTTTGCCCTACGATACTACAATAATGATGTGAGAATTTACAATGCCTTAATGTTAAAGAAATTTATCTTATGTCAGGTTGCGTACTTCGCTTTTTCAACGCGCTAAATCCAAATCCAACAAAATCTAATATTTGTATTCTCAAACTGGGTAAGATAGGTCACCAATAATTAAATTCAAAACATTTTACATTTTTAAACCTTACATTTTATGATTAAAGAATTAGTGGTGCCGTATGTGCAGTGCGAGTGCACCGCTTATGACCTACCTCAATCTACACACTATTACATTTACATCCCTCATCAGTTATCAAATGGACAAAAACCCTGGGGGCTCCATGATTGTTCATCTCCGATGACAGAAAGGAGTAGTACTAATACACTTAAACTGGTGCATCCGTTCCCTCCGCAAGATTGAAAGTGAAATACGGTCACAGCACCGGAAACTTATGAATGTAAAGACACAAGAAGCGAAGGACCAAGAAAAGGGGGGAACCCTCAAATCTCAGAAGACCGAAGGAACCCTATTTTATACGTCGAGCCGTCGAAGACGAAAGGACAAAATAAAATGGTAAGACCCACTTGGAAAACTGACAGCAGGAAATCCTCCTCCTTTACGAAGCAATAATATACATACGCATGCATGTACGTACGTATCATGCAATTTGGATTTTAAATTATGAAAAATTTTCATCTAAATTTTTATTTGTGTATATGTCATTTTGCCGCTCTGTTGATGACTTAATAAGTTCCCCGCGGTTTCTTGCAGAAAAGCGGTGATAAAATTCGTGACAAGGAAATGACAATGCGATTTCTTAGTTACACGCGTCGACGCGTCACGTTACGTACGTATTACATGTGTCGGGCCAACCTATTTTAAGGTAAAAAGTGGTGTATATACGTGTGAACCCCAGGACTTTAAACCAATAATTGCAATTCATTGGGTGTTTTGGAGGAATGTAATTCTTTCAAAAAAAGTGTGAGTGACAATACAAACAACGGGTTCACTACTCGGTAAACTTCCGATCAATCCTTTTCATCAATAAACCGCGGAAACCCATTTTTCATATTACACGGTAGTATTTTTTTACCATGTACTGGGACTGAATACCTGAGTAAAGGATATAAAAATGAGTGAGAATTCCCGGGTTTTGTAACGGGAATAAAGTAATACATCAAGATTGTCATTTTATTTGAAATGAAAGGAGCCTGGATGGGAAAACCCATTAAAATCTCTCTTGGATCTCCACTCAAATGTGAATATCATGGAGTGCCTGTCCCTGTCACTTACATTACATATTTTTGAGGGGACTCGATCGCGACACTTAAAACCGACCGTCATTTTTTTTACGGGACTGCCAACTCCTTTTTGGTTTTTTAAAGGAAAAATCCTTTCCTTTTCTCGGAATTTGGGAACCCGTTCCGTTCCATCCAACCCACTGGCCCTGCCCTGCCTGCACCCATTCATCAAAATACATTATTGAGTAAGTAAAAAAAGGGTACAGCAATTCTGTCAACAAAGGAGACCATGTACATGTGGACAACGGAAGGGCCTGGTTTATAGCGAGGTAGGGGCTACTGCAGAGCACAGGGATCAACTAACTGACCCACTTTGGTATGTCAATTTAGTAGTAGAAATGGAATCCGTCGTTGGATCTCATGACAATGCAAACTCTTGTATTATGTATGAATGCAATTGTTGAGACCGTCCATCCCAGCCCAGCCCAAAATCCCGCTATGTTTAAGTTACTTCATTTTTTGGGAATGAGGTTGAAATTGAGCTTCAACCCTAAGCATCGAATTTCATGATATGACGGACCTGATGGACGCGGACGCACGGGGTTTCACTTTCTAGCCTTTTCTTTAAGAGGTCTGCCTGGCTGCTCATTTTAAGGACAAGATCCTGAGATTATATTCGCTAGAAGGTGAGAGCTTAACAATTGGTTGGAAATTGGATAGCCATTTTTTAGAAATCACTTTTCAAATTTTTAAATTCAACTCAATTCTAGATTTTAGAAAACATATTGTGAGCATTCTTAACGTTCAAGTTTTACACGAACGTCAATGTTACAATTCTTGCATGTGGCTAAAGCTCTCTCGTTGATTTTCTGCTACACTTTCGCTAACGGTCAACGCATTTCTGGAGGATTCTTATGGCGCAGCGTTATGTGAAATATTGGCCTCCACGGAGGGTTAAGAAAACATTTGAAAAGTGTAGCAAATGGTGGCGATTGACATGAATAAACTGAAAGTGTTGGAAAACACAGCTCTTGCTGATGAGTGAGATTCCAACAGTTTACGTACTTTCTGCAGTGCAGTACGTGGCAAATGCAGATTTATGACTTTCCAGTGCAGTGGAACACGTGATTCGCTTCCAGTCATTCGATTCCCTAAAATCTGTTCAAACGGAAGATCCTGTTCGCCTTGATGATCACCTTGAAATCTTCATCAATGAAATCTAAGAATAGAGTCCATAATCTACAAAACAGATTTCAACATATCAGATTTACATATTAATTCGGTGAAAAACTTCTGCTGGCCTGCAAATCCCCATAAGAGTTAAATCTTTGTTGCCTTCATTCAAATTGTTCGCACTTGGGAGGATTCTCCGCAATTTGATCCTCATTATGTAACTTATTGACAATGCAGTGCCCACACCTGCAATTCTGCATCCGCAAATTTTAATCCAAATAAATCCAACTTTGTAGGTCCAGCAGTCCAAATTTGCCTCATTCAAAATTAGCAACGTCAACCCCTTCTGGTACATATGCGTAGTACCCATGCAAACGGACCTGCATCAATGGACAGATGAATATTTAAATTATTAAAGTTTCAGTTACTCGGAACCGGAACTGGAACACCTTTCGCTTGCATTGTTGGTTCCCCGGCATGTTATGTACGTACGTCGCGTGCTGACGAATTTACCTTTAAAAACAAACGGAGCCACTTGTTTCCTCAATTTAATATTTCAAAGGACCGGTTACAACCTGGCAGTCCTTCCTATTCCAAAATACATCTATAAACAGCAGCCTTAGCCTTAGCAGGTGTAATCCTGAGCAGCAGTACGCAGTACTCTAACCCTGTAACAAACATTAAGGGAGGAAATTATATAGTTTAGTTCTTCATGAAGGCAGCCACACATAACTAATGATCCCAACCGAGCCTGGCCTAGCCTCGCCTGTCAAAAGCTTGAGCATTGCACCTGCACCGGCCGCCGAAAACCTGACAACTTTCAATTTACAACGTGTCATTTTGCCGTCAGTGGATTTTAATCTAATCTTCCTAACGGAATCCACCCAAAGATGTTCATCCCCGCATCCAGATGAAGTCAAAGCAATAAACATCTCAAGTACACGCGCGTAACGTAATGCATGTCCAGCGCAGCGCAACATTGGAATTTAAATCTTCCGGCAAGCTGCTACCTACTGTGAGGTTGTCATACGGGTAGCACATACATAAGACAACGCAAGGCAAGGCCGGAAGGACGAAGGGTGTCCAAGTTCCTGCGCCCGCGTCTGCGCATGCGTCCCGTCCTCGTCCCCGTCCAAGGCGGCACCTGCCATATGGGCTGCTGTGGTCGTCAATGCAAACCATACGGGAATTAAGGATGCTTGCCTGCCTGGCTTGGCTTTGGCGCGGGTTCTTCAAACTTCCCGTTCCGGTTTTTTTCTGAATGACTGACTCCCAAAAATCGTACATGGAGACTGGGAGCCCTTCCATTTCTGTCACGGTTAGGTGATTCAATTGATCTAGATAACTCCGGACTTTGTCTCATGGACTCCAAGTATTTACGAAGGATTTAAACGTTAAATGTAACAAACAAGGGAATGGAATGGCGCGGCGCGGCGGTTTGTTCCTTCCGTATCCGTGTTCCTGTTCCGTCGGTGTATTACGTACGATTACTTTGCTAGTATCGCGTACGTATCGCGTGTCAGACAAACTTGACTTTTATTTTGTGGCACGCCATGCATTGATGCAAGGTGCTGGCACAAGAGCCAACCGCCAAAAAATTGTTCTGCACATTTTGTTGTGATAAAAGGAAATTATGACAACAGCAGGTTCAAAATGGAGAAATTAAAATGGATCGTCGACGAAGGCATATGTAACGTACGTGGGAATTTACGGAGCGGAACACAAATGCCGGCTAAACTCCTGCTGGGCGCGGGAATTTTTAAATTGAAGGTGTGAACTTGCAGAAAATGTTCAGGGATGATGATGCCTTCATTAAATTTAGCCCCATATGTGATGTGTAATTTATACTTGTAAATTTGAAGTTTTTTTAAAAAATATAATTGAAACAAGAAATTTGTACGTGCGTACCTTGCGTATTGTCGTGCGTACGGGCTCACTCCATATGGAGTGCCTAGATAAACAGGAAAGAAAATCTCAATGAATTTGCATAATACGAGAAGTGACATTTTGCATTAAAAGGATTTGCAATTCCCAATTTGACACCTTCACAAAAAGGAGTTGACGTTTATTAATTCTAACTGTAATCGTATTTGACATTCGGAAAATCCTTCGTGACCCAGTTGTTGAACCACACAGCAAACACAGCATGATGCGTAAAGGCTGAGAGTGCGTTCCGCGTGCGCCTTGCGCAGGTTAACCTTGAATGGCAACCAACCATTAACCAGTCAGATATCTTCATCCCACAACCTCTTAATAAGCCAAAGGAACAACCAAATTAAAAATTGACATGTGTTAGTTTACGCGCATGCGTGTGCGTAGTGTATCTCCTTGTAAGTGCAACGCAGGCAACAAAATGCACGCAGTGACGCGACGCGCAGCTCACACACTTTTCTTGCATTGCAAGGATGTGGTTTGACCTGTTGAACCAAAGTTTTTACTATCCACCAAAAATGATTTGAATGACCCACCTGTCTGACCAAAAATCCTTTCCCCATTCCACCGCACCGTCCATGTATGCATTATGTATGTCCATTTCCATGAATTCATTTAATTTTCTGATCCGTCCACTTTAGCCGTGCGGTTGCCTGTCGTGTTTTGGCCTTGCGAAAACAGATCTCATTTTCACACTTGTCCTTTTCCTTGTTATTTACCATTGCATCGTCCTGCTCATTTAATTCCTTTAATCTTCAGATGTGTTTTTTGTGTAATCTGTACGTGTAGCGTACGTGGCGGATGTCAAAAGCTTGCCGCGGGAGGACCGCCGTTTGATGCCGTGAACTTGGCATTCCTTGAGTCGTTTGTTATGTATGTAGGATGAATGCTGTTTACGAAGGAAATATGCCTGTTGGGGGCTTCGGCTTAATAAACTTGTTTTTTTTTTAAATCATTTCAGACCTTCATTAGGCCAAATATTTCCGCGTGCACTTGCAAATGTGCGTAATGTTATTTAACGGGTTTAAAACAATTCCGGCGCTTATATTGTGTTTACGTACGCATTTCTGAGTATTAGCTGCTAATTTTTAATTTAGTTGGTTTGTTACGTAAACAAATGTAATGCAATAATGGAATTTGATGCAGTGCAGTGCAGGGCTAAGCTATCAAACTTTAGTAGCTTGTTCACGTAGCATATTAATTGGTAACCATTTTGAGCACAAAATAAGTTAACTTTTTAGTTTCACAAAACAACAAGTTAAATGGTCTTAATGTAAATCACTGTAACTTACATAAACTAATCATATATTTCTGAAATGAAAGGTGACAGCGCAATACTCATTTTCAAGTAAATAGCTGATTTATTTCACAGACGATAGTGTTCTTTGATTGGCACGACAAAAAGGAATTATTTTTGACAAGTTAAAAATTCTATTGGGTTCACAAATCAAACACCCGAATTTAGTTGCATTGGATTGTGAGATGAGAATTTTATTGACCTCCGGTAAAAAAGACGAACGGAGTGGAAACAAAGGCGATGAAGGAAGCAACCAAGATATGAACCGAATTCCACCCACGTAAAT
>JAAXYW010000637.1:0-32395 GCA_036851895.1 Orthonychiurus folsomi | reverse complement strand
GATGCGGGTGATGTAATATGTAAATATTAAGGGACACGAACCCGTGTGGGCTGGTTTTCATCTTGGAATTTAACATCATATTGAAATCAGCAAAACTTCATTTCCTTTCCTTCAATTTGAAATTCCATTTGAAATTAACTCCATGCAAACTAAAATCGTAACACAACACAGCGTTTGCAAATTTAATTTAAGCAGCCGACATTCATGCCTTGTATGGGGCAAATTAAAACAGTTGCTCCTAGCCGCCGCGCCGACGGAATTCTCGTCACCAATACTTTAAATCCCATAAAAAATTACTTTCCGCAATTGGGAAATTCCTGAAGTAGTGAAGAGTGGAAATGTGATCCCATCGTTTTATTTTCTTTGGTCTCCAGAATTCCTCGGTCCTGGAAAATCATCATTGGAGATCAGCAATGGGGTGCTTGAACGAGAGTGGAGTGAGCAGTATCCTGGGAGCTGAACTTTTGGGTGAAGTGGAGGAGCAGATCCGATCCCTTGTTTTGGCAACTGACATTACACGGCAACAAGAATTCCTCACCCGACTCAAGGTATTCATTTTCTTTCTGCCCTCAATTCATTCTGTCTCTAGGAATGTCGTCTTGTACAAATTGTTTGTCACAATATGCCACGCAAGAAGGCAATGGCATTTGGCAGACGGAATTCTACTGTGCAATCTGCATGCACTTTTCCCTTGGCTTTGCCGCCACCGCGCCGTGCTCAGTCAAAACCTTTGCTTTTGCCAAGTTTCAAATCCGTGTAAAATTTAATGACCTGTAAACGCCATAGGAGCGGCTTCCAAAAAGAATATAACTCATATGTTTAAGTACTGACTGATGCACGGAGTGCCAAAAATTTGCCAAAACCAAGATCGTGACAAAATTGGGAAATATTTTTTCATGTGATTTGTAACGTCCTGTTAAGTAATTTTGCTTTCCCCTTTTCACAGAACTACATTGAAACGGAGACGCTGGACATGAACTCAGCGGACGTGCGTCACTTTGTTCTGCAAATTGCTCTGAAATGCGCCGACATTTGTAATCCATGTCGCCCGTGGGACATCTCTAGAAAATGGAGCATGAAAGTTTGTGAAGAGTTCTTTCGGCAAGGAGATTATGAGCGGCAGCTTAATCTACCCGTCACGGGCCTCTGCGATAGATATTCTTCATCCGTCCCCAAAATTCAGACCGGTAAACCCTTTGACTCTCACTCCATTCATGTTGTGTTGTGTGTATAGGATTTGTCAGGGTAATCACTTTCTCTCACGTTCTACCTTTGTGGACTGCCACGCTCCAAAGGATTTTCTTGTACATCCTGATTATCTATAAAAGGGGGAGAGATGGTTTTATTTGTATTCTCTAAATCCACATCACAAAGAATCCCAGGCAATTCCAATCCTCAAAGATCTGAGAATTTTGCTAACGTTTTCTTTCCTTCTACTTTCATGTTAACTTGCCAAAACTGCAAAATTAAATTAAATTAGGTATAACTCTGGGAATATACTATACGGAGGGTTGTTGTTGCAAAATATTAGTGCTATCATTGCATAAACCCCAGTTGAGTTAGGTAAGATAGACACAAGCAGTGTTGAGCTAGTAATTTTCTTCCTGCTCCAAGGAGTAAGCGTGGTTTAATCAGGCTTGCAAGAATGGTTTCATTTCAAAATCCTTAAACCCTGTAGACCATTTGAATTCAGACTAAAAAAACTGTTGAATCGAAAATGTAATTTCCTCTTTCCAGGTTTTTTCCAATTCGTCGTTCGTCCACTCTTTGCTGAATGGCATAGAATGCTCAGTACCCCAATGTCCGAGGACCTCATGGCAAATCTGGACACAAACAAATCCAAATGGGACCAGCTCCTAGAGGAAGAGAAACTCGCCCAAATGGAGGAAATTGAAGGGGAGGAGGAAGTGGAAGAGCTTAGTTCTGAAGACACCGGTAAAATGGCAGTGTCTCCTATTCCACGGACCCCTGATGAGCGGAGAGCGGATCCGATCGGTGATGTCGGGCGAACCAAATCCGTTCACTTTGATACGAAGATCACCACTGCCTCCGACTCGGACAACAGTGATGGGGATGATACGATGGGTCCAAGTGACTTTTTAGGGATTCCACGGCCGGACGGTCGTCGTCATTCCATTGCCACGGGACTTATGGGAAGTAATATCCAACTTCCAGTTCAGCTCCTTTCCCTGGGCCCAAGTCCCCCTGCTCGAAGTGGAAGCTCTCTTGGACTCCACGATGCTGTTGCTGGGACATCAACTGGACGAGTCGTCGCCAGGACTGTCATTCGACGAGAAAGTATGCCCGGTATATTCCCTGCAGGGAAAACCCAACCGTCCAAAATCATCCTTCATCTTCAAAAATTGGGTGCGAAGACCGTACCTGAAATTGTAAGCCCATCCAGTGGTCCAACTTCTCCGGGAGATGGGATTGACATCCCAGTTTCCCCTGGAAGGGTTCAAACCACGGTTGAAAAAAGCAGCTGCTCCAGCTCCACCACTGATGAGATTATGGAATTCAACTACAGTCTTCCGGACAGTCGCTCTTCCGGGAGATTAATTCAAGACACGACGGATTTTGATGAGCTTTGTCCAGGTACGAGTATTTTGTCCATGTCCCCCAGTGTCGCTCATGTCACACTCACACGTGATACGGACACGGAGGACCAAAGGCGCCATTTGATTCGTCAGCAAACTTGTCCCGTGGTCAGCCTGAATGCGGACGGAAGCGGGAATTTCAATCGTCCACGTTTCCTTTCTGCAGCAGCAGCAATTTCTCCGACAGCCGTCGCATCTTCATCTATTATCACCCAACATCGTCAAAGAAATCGGAGCCCTGAGTCTGATCCTCAATTGGCAACTCAAAGTCGTGGGAGTGGGGGAAGCAGCTCGGAGGCCCTTTTTGGCTGTGAGGTCATTTCCGAGGAAGCTGACCGACAAAGTGGAGGAAGTAGCTCGGCGGAGGCAAGTCCCCTTGAAATTTTTGTAAAACAATTTCCACCGGTGTCGGATGACAATGATGGGGAAGCTCCGCGGCGGGAAAGTGGAGGAACACTGGACCACAGTCACAGTGACCGAACCGGGAGCTCCCTCGCCCTCAGCTACGGAAGTAACCAACTTTTCAGTGGATCTTGTAATTTTGGAGACTTGGCGAATTCCCCAGGAAGTTCACCAGGCAGTGGGGCAGGGAAAATATTACCATTCGATGGTCCTTGTCAGGAATTTGATTGCAAGGGAGGGGGTACTGGGGCGAATGATACAAAAGTCAAATCCAACTGGGAGGAAGGGGATTCTGAGAGTTGGGGACGACGCTGCTGTCGCTGTGGGACTTGTTGGAGCGGGAGGATTGACGGAGTGGAAAAAGAAGTTGACCGAAAGGAAGGAAAGTTGAACCCCGACACAAGTTATGGAGGAGTTCCTTCCGACCCGACGACGACTTCTGAGGGGAAACGGGGACTCAACCTCAATGCTATTTCAACATCCACTCAAACGGATCCATCACTGGAGGCAGAGAACATTGACCCTTTTCTAGGGTCGGAGGTTCCTGGATCATCTGCTAAGTTGTTGGCTGGTGGAGTTGGCCCATCTGGGTCCAGTGCAAGGCTCGCGTCGATTTTTATGTGGAGGAATAATAGGCTTTGGAAGAGTTTGACGGAGGAGGAATCTACGACGGATTCTGGGCATCCAGATGAACACCATCTTTCCCCGTACTATGATAAATGGGATGAGAGTGATGTTCAGGTAAGCCACAATTAAATCAAATGAAGGGCAATTTGCATGTTTGAATTCTATACAACACGACCGACGTAAAAAGTGAAATACTGCTTTTTCCTTACTTTCACTAATTTCACAATTCATATCATATTGCTTGTATTACTAAAAGAAACATCTTAAAATGCTTGATTTACCATGCATATGTATTAATTCTTTGTTGGCTTAGGGTGTGAATGGGGGAAGTCGACTTCAAAATCGACGAGGATCCGCACCTACTACATCTCCAGCCATGGGCTGTCGTGGTGCTCAGGATCGACTCTCTGACCCCACTCAATATCATTCCAGTTCATGCATTACCTCAAACTCGAGCTACGCCACATTTTTTACAACATCTGGTCCTCCGTTTGGGAGCAATGGAAGCAAGCAACAAGTCAGAAGAGGATCTGCTCCAATCGATCTATTCCGCCAATGTAATTATTTCTTCTAATTATTTTATTACGTGGGGTTAATTCCAGTATTCTAATTTGAATTTACCATTTAGCAATTCTACGACCCATTGCTCCTAACAATAAGCAGGTATTGCCGAGAATGGGTAGAAGGGGCTCTTTACCGACGGACGTAACAAGTTCAGGTATAATTTCCGTTACGGGTTAACAACTACTGCGTACTGTAATCGACAGAGATTCCAGATACCGTACGTAGTCATTGAATGATAATAAATTATTTTTATTTTTCAATAGAATCCAGCTACGCATACAAATGGGTGCATTTATTTCCGGGTCACAATGAAGAAACAGTTGTTTCCGCAAAAAGGCGCAGCTCTGAAAGTGGAGTTCCAGACTTGTATGCTGTGGCTTCCACCCAAGCGAACATGGGATCTTTTTCAGCTCTCGGGGCTTGGAAAGCTCAAATTTTGATTGAGCAGATGAGTCCATTACCTTCCACTTCCTCAACACCTGCAACATGTGCAGCTTATTGGCAAGGGCGAAGACGAGGCTCTCTTCCAATTGACGCGTACAAGGCATCTACAGGTTCATGCTCATCGGAATCAGAATCTTCCGGTACGCTGTTCAACCATATGTTTGTGAGGATGTTTTTTATAGATAACCCATTAAACCAAATTTAAATGTTAAATAGCAGCAGATGGAAGTGACACGTAGCCAAGTCAAGCTGAGCAGGACCATTTTACCAATTTGAGTCCAAATTGTCTTCATCAATTGAGCAGTCAAGATTTACCTCCGCTGAAACGTGTTGGCCCGAGATTTCTATTTCGCTTTGAAGATGATTGAAATTGAAAACGGACGACGCCAAACTACTTGCTCAACGCTTAAGAGAATTTGTAACAAAATCCCAATTAAATTATGAATTATAGCAAATTCTGGCGAGCGTTTTCACCTTGGCCTGAAATGTTCATATAAACTACTGCAAATGTCTACAGCAGCATTATTCTCGACGCTTATTTACTACAGAATTGGCTTATACAAAAAGAAGATCCAACAAAGTAAGGCTCGGGTCCAGACTGTTCAAAATGTAACTAATTAAGCTCAATCTTTCGCCATTGTGAAATCTCTGCCACAAGCACTGTGACATTTAAACAGACTGGCATGGCAAGTTATTCAAATTTCAGAATAACCCATACTACGCCTGTAAGAACTTTAGAAAATGAACTTGAGAATTAATTATCAATTAGCTAAGAACTATAAATCAATGTTTGCTGAAATGTTGCAAGTTGCAACGTGCATATGGGACGGATCGGACAGAATTAAATGTTTATAAGTATGAGCGTAAAACTAAATTGTTAAAAATTGTTATACAGCTATACTAGAAGAGCTATATTAGAATTAATCTCAGACACCAGTGAACGAGAGACAACAATGTTACTTAATGCTAATAAAGCATTCGCTGTTTTGTAATTTCGGGGGAACAGAATAAATTCTAAATCTGCCGTGTTGTACAATACTGTTTAGACCTTTCAAGGGTTGATATACTCCATTGAATGTCCACATCAATTTACTGAATTGAAAATTTGGAGCCGTCAAACGCTTTGGAAATATTTGCAACACTAATATTTATTTCAGAAATGGGACCTATAGTGTAATGTAAATCTAGCCGTGGCTAACATTATCGGGTAAAAAGGATTTAACAATTATGTAATTTCTCAGAATAATTTTGTAAATATATCTTTCCTTTGTGTAAATACAAATAGTGACCGTTTTTTTAACTCGTCGAACTTTTTACAATTCATTTATTTTGTATTTTAGTTTTGAAGTCAAATAATTAGTGATTTTCTTATTTTGGGGGTATTTCGCAGTAGCAGTTGGCTGTTATACTTATGTATGTCTCTACTGTTATGTACACTTGACATTGCTGTTGCAGGTCAAAAATGTCTAGCTGGCGATTTTCGGTGCTAATGCACACAAAAAGGATGTGTATGAAGGTAGCACCTAAGTGCGTGGTTGGTTCTAGATTTATGAATAGACAGAAACGAAATCACTGTTTGCGCTCTAATTAAGGTACATCTCGGGGGCGGGGAATTTGTATAATGCTTTCGTGGAAGCCACTGACAAATTAAATTGTATGAATATTAGTTACGGAAGAGTAAATGGCGCAACCGCTGTAATAACAAATGAATGACAAGTCAGTGGAAATTAAAATTTGTATATAATAGTAGTGTTCTGCCCGTATTATCGGAAAGTTTCCTGTAAGTATACCTGTTGTGTACTCTGGAAAGTGTTTGCTGTTTTTACCGTTTTGTAACTTAGGATGCTCGCATAGCCGTGCACTTTGACCCCGGATGTGCTTGAAATTGACAGTCCAAGTTGATTTTAGTTCCATGACCCAATCGTATACTTACTTTCTCCAGCTGGAAAGCATTCTCTCATTGCGTAATATTCCAATTCCAACTGGAATTAGTATTTTTAATTCGATAAACCACATTGGACCTTTCATTGACTTTTAAGAACTGCAATGTTAAGCCCAACCGTACTTTAACTTCAAAACGACATCCTACCCTATGCATTAGCAATAAAATAAATTCAAAGACTCAACATTTCTAGTAATACCTACCTATCACTTTTATAATTTTAAAACTACATCAATACAAGACATCGTTTCGTGTTTACCAAACATGACACAACAGAAAGCAAATATTACCCTTAAAGATGGATTTGGTGAAGTGGTGCACGGAATAATGAGTGATGTCTGGACATTTGTCAAGTTATCTTTTAAGGTGAAAAGCTGTCCGGTTCAGTTCTTGGATAGTGTTTGTTGCTGTTGTGAGGAATAGAGCACTGTAGTAGCTAGAATGAAAATGATCTTTGTGTCTAGCTATACATCTTTGTGTTGTATTGGAATAATGATTAGTGGAAGCCGTATAGCATGAAAATTCAAGTGGTTAGTCCATTGTGTATTTGTTCCGTATTCGTAGTACTTGCTCTAAATCTCCAGTGTATAAATGTATCAACTTGAAGATAAGGACGCCAGAAGAGAGGATATGAAAAATGACAACAAAAATCTAATGTTGAACTCTAATTACATGACTCAACTGAACAATATCAACATTTCCTTGGTATAATAAATACGGACTGATCATATATGGCTACTATAACTTGGTTCAATTTATTGAACAAATCGATTTGCTCAAATCCTTTCAAATTTACTACCGTCATATTATGATTATCTCGATCTTAAATATTCTTCTTTGACTTGCTGTCTGTCCGCGGGAAGAGGCAATTCCGGCTTGATTCCTTTATTCCGTCGTTCAAGCCTGACTTTCGCCTTGAATAAATACAAGAAACACAAAGCTGCTAAATGTCATTCATGAGAATTGAGCATATTGTGCATATCACTCACCCAGAACTCGATGCAGTTCTTATAGTTTCTGAATACATTAGAGCAAATCTCTTTGTTGTAATTATTCTCGGACAAGCATTTGTAGGACAACTTTTGCTCCTTCAAAAATAAAGGCAGAGTATAAGATTAACACAAAATACTTAAAACAGTAAGGCAGAATGCTGCCTACCCATAAAAAAGGTTAAAGCTGTTTACTCACTACCATACACGGATTTTTCAAGTCGGTGTTATGCTTTGAATATAATTCCGGCATTCTCTCCCTAACTTTTGGCTGACTAGATGCTTCTTCTGCAGGGGTCATTTTCAAAATTGAAGTTCGTATTAATCACAAATTAACAATACTACAAACAATTCAAAGTGATTCAGTTGATTCTGAACTCCGGAATTGAATGTGTTTTCATCATTTGAGGGCTTGCCTTCAGTCCACCCTAACCTTCTCACTTCTCACTTCAAAACGGATCTCAATTATAATAAGAAAGAATAGTTTTTGCTTATGCTTTCAAAAAGGTGTTTATAAACATCTAGCAGTAGAAGCTTAACTTAAAAATTAGGTAACAATAATTTGAGGGCCAAACCGCGTATTTCCACACGTGGATTTGAGAGTTTGAACGCATAACCATCAAGTAATGCAAGGCCGCATTTATTTGAATGAACGCACATTAGTGCAACCGGCGGAGCCTGAAAGAAATAACAACACGTGCTGTACGAATGTGATAAAAGTTTAATTAGTTTGCTCTGATTGAAATTAAAAATGGCAACGAGTCTGCAGAGACAATTAGCAGCGTTGGCTGCACCTGCCTCCGCTGTTTTGATTCCTGAAAGAAGGCGAACATCAATACTTTTTACAAGCCAAGAAGCTGCTGGTTACAATCGGGATACTTTCTACCAAATTGGTCCGTTTTTTTAATTTCATGTCATCTTTTTTCGTAATTAAGACAAATGTGCTCGAAGGTATTTTCATGTTTCAATGTTTTATTTTTATGGACAGGGTTGGATGGACTCTATGAGTTAATATCAACAAATGGCAGCTTGTTCAAGAAGTTTCGGGACTCAATCCTTTTCGACGATGCATCCAAGAATTTGGAAAGAGCAATTCAGGAGAAGGAGACGAATGATGCGATTGATGAAGCTATAGATCAATTTTTGATTTCGGTTTCCCCATTTTTGATGATGAAATCTTCACTTAAGTGCTTGGAATGGCTGGTGTATAGGTAATTGTAGTGTTGAAAATGTTTGTGTTCGGATTTATTCTTGTGTGGAATATGAATTCACATACTGAATTATTGTTTGCATTTTTGTAAATTTGGTTTTATAAATGGTCACTTTGGACTTTTCTGGGCAGATTCCACATTGAAAAATTCAATGTAAACTCCATTCTGAAGTGCATTATGCCATATTATGATACGAAGACATTCGTGCTTATTGTCCAGGTAAATATTTTGAAAATACGTACGACCCACCTACAAGCTGTAGAGCGAGCAAAGCAAAATATCTAAAGTGCAAAACGTTTTAACTTTCTGAAGGTTTTGGAGATAGACAAGTTTCGACGGAATAAAGAATGGCACTGGATCCTTCCAAATGTGCAAACTGCAGTTCCAATCAGCAAAATGACATTGTATTCTAACGTTAATGCTAACTTTATTGGTTGGCTTTTCCAGACTCTTCAAGGATATTTGAAGGTAAGGGAAAATTGTATTAAAAACTATTCCCCTGTCTCCTGGATGTACAATTAAATGGCACTGTTCAAATGTTTTAAATCCTTTCAAAGGTTCATACTATGCATGAAAATTTGCGAGTTTACATTTCTTTTATGACTTCCACTCTTGTCGGAGTTTTGGCCACCATAGCGGAAAACTCAAAAAGGACACCAGCCAGCAACCGAAATAATATTGCTTCTATACAGCGAATCTGGTCCGAGTTGAAGAGTTTGCTTCTAGAAGCCAAACAAGGAGGAAGATCCAAATCCGTCGAAGAAATTCATGGAATGATCTACGTTCTTTGCGCAATGTTGGTGCAGATTGGAAAGGACAAGCCTGCTCTATGTAGAGGATCAGAACATTTTATGGGAAAAATGATGGGAAATATTCTGAAGGTATTATTAATAGCGCTATTATGTATGATTAACTTAGCAAATATCTAGACAACAATTTTTATATTTCTTTCAGACTTATCCTCGGTCTCTTAGAACGCAGGCGTACCTTATATCGAATGCATTATCTGCTAATTGCGATGAACAATTAAACTTGCCGAAGGCTAAACTTCATCGGGTTCTCAAGGAATTGAGTGCATTGTCGTCGGAATGGGATTTGTCGAGCTTGGCAATGACAGTAATGCTACACCCTGTATATCTGGAAGAGTACCACTCGTCGCCAAAGAAGATTTGGAGGGACCTCGTGCAAATTGAACTGACTTTGGAGCAAAGGAGCACGTTTTTGAGGTATTCAAGTGGAATATTTGTATCTATGTACTGGTTTAGTACTATAGGGAACATTAATGCTAAATTAATACTAAAAACTAAAGTGTTAAATTATTTCGCTTTCACAGGACCTTGTACACTTCAGTTTGCACCACGCCGGGTGTACCTAAGAGGAAATGGACAAACAAGTTCCTTTTGAGATTTGAAAGAGAATACCCTGCGGAGTTTGCTTTGGCATCCCAGGACAATGACAAGTTTGCAAAGGATTTTGCAAAGTATTCAAAAGAAAAGGATGCGTTTTTACTTTGTCAGCACCCCGAAGAAAAAATGCGTGAGCAGGCTGTGAAGACTTTACTACGGCGTTTCAAGAACAAGTATATCTCACCGAAAGTTAAGAAGACGTCCAAAATTGCAGTGGTTGCTTCAAAGAAGGCGCCCAAAAAAATACCGCTAAAAAAGTGCAGACCTGACGACAACCCTACCGCTCAGGCTCTTCTACCACGGTTTCGTGATGAGAACCAGAATATTGTCCAGATTCTGTTGAAATTAAGTCCAAAAGTTCTCAACAAACTATATTCCCACAAGACACTGATTGAGCTACTTGCACTAGTCATCAATCGTCAATTAAACAATCACTGTACGTTAACAGCACTCCAAAAACTACTAAAAATTGCTTGTAAAATTGAAGATGATTGTCTTAAATCGACGGTAAGACTTAAGCTCCAAAAATATCCGCACAAATTTAAACAAATCCAGGTTTTCAGTATTTTACTAAATTGGACTGATAATGGTTAACAAATTTAGGTGTTCGCTGCTTTGATTCCATTCCTATTTCCTAGTGGAGGAAAGATTTCAACAAGATTAGCATCAGCAATCCTGACAAGCACATTTGCTCAGAAGGAAGCCTTTTTTCAACATTATTTAGGTGTCGTTGGTAAATTATATTCATGCGTCCAACTCTAATGATATCCTTTACCAAGCAATAACTGTTTTATTTGACCAATTTAGGAATAGAGCCTGACAAAATAAACGCAAATACACTGCGAGAACTCTCCTACGATTTGTGTAACAGTAATAGTGCGTCCTGGACATATGATTTGTGGAAGGAATCTTTTACTAGTGCGACGCAAGTGGTTTTTGCATTGCTTACACTGAAATCTATCCAGAACTTTGACGATTTGGTTGCTGCAGCAGAATCAGTAAGCTTGTTGTATCTATGTTTATGAGTGGCTCAAGCTGACTTTGTATTTTGATTTGCAGTTTGATTGCATACCTTCGTGTGGCGGATCTGAAGTGGACAAATATAACTTCTTTGAATGTGTACGACTAGCGGAGAGGAAGAATTTACTAAGTTTAGAACTAGTCCTTGGAACCATCCTGAATGTTGCTAAGAGGGATAGAAATTCTCAGATTCGTGCTCTGGAGATTGTACTAAAGTTCAGCTTGAATTCAAAAAATAGAAATACGTGTGCGAAATTTCTACACCGATTTCTAGATGTAAGTTATCAATGTAAAAGTTTTCTATTTTGGCTAGGTATTTAATTTGATTATACTGTAAACAGTCAACGTTCAGCACTCCTGAATCACAGCTTCAATTTTGGTGTAATGCAATTCGGTTCTATAATTCTGAAAATACCCATACTTCCAAATCAAAAGAGGAATTGGAATTCTATTTAATACGAGTCCTTCAGTGTCTTTCTTCATTCATCGAAACCTTGGGGAAACATGTTTCCAATGCTTTCGCCAAAAAGGAATTTATATCTGAACTTATTCTTACACAATGTCTTCTTCATGGCTCCCATCGAGTTCGACAAAATGGCTTAAATTGCTTCCAAGCACTAGTGAAAACTAATTACATTGAACCGGACATGAAGTCATTTTTGAAGCACTTACTGAGTTTTCGAGAAGAGATTCACGCAGATCGGGAGTACGTAACTTTTAATAATTTGGTTATATGTTTGCTCGACTAGAATGTTTCAAGCTTATTATACTTTACTCTAGGCAACTATCCATTGTAACCAGCGAAGCTCTTCGCGAAGATAAATATTCAAAAGTAATGGACCGCTTTAATGAAATTATACTCAACCCGGAGAATAAATTACTTGCTATCGGACTGCTACAGCTGTACAAGTCAACTAGTGCTCAGGTTTGCATTATATCGACACTTTACCAGACACTCGCATAAAATACCGACGGGAACTAATTTTAGTATACCTTAAAACACATTTTTCAGAGTTTGTTACGATTTTTTCCTCTTATCAAAAATCTTCTCCTCAATGACCGGCAGTCGGAAGTTCTAATGGCATTATTGGATTGTTATGATGGCTCAGTAGACGGATCGAATGATATCTTTGAAATTGTATCTCTGTCAATGAAACACAAAGAAACCTGCTCAAAAATTCTTTCAAAGTTTACTCCAGAAATTGTTGAGAAGCACAGCTACGCTACGAAGAGGAAACTCTTTGGCAATTTGATAGATTCAATACTAAACTGCGAAATTGCTGACGTGAGTATCAATTAATTGTTAATGTTACTCTTGAAGTATTTTATTCACTTATGTGTTTGTACATTTCGCATATTTTCTTTTTTAGATAAAAGTAGCTGTCCAGAGATGTGTTCGAAAGTGGACCTTGGAGGGCTCCATGTTGGCAGCTGAATTGGAAAAATGTGTAGTGATGGAAAAATTGCAAGCCTCTTCTGGACAGTCTAGCAGCGTAGTCGCAAGGCCCAAGACCAAGTCCACAAGAGGAAAACCGGCAAAAGAATCCAATGTTACTTGCTTTGGAAGTACCCATTGGACAGACAGAACAGAAGTCATTTTAGAGTTTCTGCAATCGGAGAAGAAGTTGAAGCAAAGGACAAAGCTTATCCTTCCGCTATTTAAACTCCTAAAAATGTAAGTTTTCTTGAGTGGGGAGGCTGAGGCTTAGCATTTGCCCTGTGCTGCAATGCAAATAACTAATGGAAACGTTTCTAGATGTATTGTATTGGAGGAGCAGTCCCCTGTCGAATATTTAAAGCAGTTAATTTTGACTTCGATGACTCTATGTTGTCATCAAGACGAAAATGCTGAAACCCATGATTCAAACGGTAACAAAACCTAAATAGTACACATACATATGACGTATTTGATGCATTCACTCAACAATTACAGTGATGATTACAGATTTTACTGTATTTTTCAGATTGGATACATTTCAATGTGGAATCAATTATTGATTGCTTAAGATGCTCTAGAAACCCGCAGACCCATCACCATGCTCTGATTCTATTAAATTATGCGGCCAGGCGATATCCGGTAAAATAATCCGTAGTGTCTGAATTTTAGTATTCCAAATGATTTTTCTTTCATAGCCTGACTGTTATTTAATATTTTTTAGGAACAAGTTTTGCATGGAATAATGAGTCTTTTCACATTTATGGGGAGCTCTATTTTGCGCCAAGATGATGCATATAGCACACAACTTATTCAGCAAACAGTCACAACAATTATCCCTACCCTTGCCAGCACGGGAGCTATCGGGAAATTTTCAAAAACTCTAGTTTCCGCTGGAATTTTTAGGGTTTTCACATCCGCCGTGCAAGACATTCCTACGCACAGAAGACTGCCGGTATTTACATCACTTGTAGAAACATTAGAGCCAACAGAATCTTTGTGGCAGGTTTGTATCATAATCCTGGACAACGCTTTAACTCGAGATAAAAGGCGGTGAGTCGCACTTATATTTATTGGTTGGCCCTGCATTGATACAAGCTTCCTGACAATCAAATTTGTAATTTTCATCCATGCAGGAGTAATCTGAATGCAGATATAGATTTGGCTACAAATCTGGTTTGGAATTTTGATGCCGAAGTGGTACTTAAAACTCTCGAAAGGGTATACGAGTACTTCAGCGCATTGGGAATTTATGAAAGTGCGATTACATGTTCTATAACTATTCTGTTAAGTTTCAATCAGTGCCTAATTCACAATTCCCTCCTGCTCACCACTCACTAGGTACGGATGATTTTAGACGGGTTTCGAATTGCCAGGATGCATTTTCTAAGGCAGTTATTGATTTATCAAGAAAGGAATCTCTACGGGATGTGGAAATCGTAATTTTGTTTACGCTTGAACTTGTTTCAAAGATTTGTGATAAGGTAAATGTCTTGAACCTACCGGATTTTTTATTAGTGTAACTAAATATTAATGATTAATAAACTCGGTAACTGATAACTCCTGTTTTGATTGCAGTTCTCTGATCTGGAAAATAAGAAGTTGACGTATGATTTTGTCTTAGAAAAGGCACTTTCGTATTCTCGAACTGTGAGTAAAATTCGTGAAGATAAAATATTCCGTTTAATAACACAACGGAATTTTGAAGTCATCGGCAAAATTAATGCGGTTTTGGAACCGAAGGACTTTGTGCGGGTCACTAAGTCTATTTTGAGTAGAGAAGACTTAAATGTTAAGAAGAAGATGATTGATATGCTGAATCATCGAATTGTGCAAAAAGTATGTTACAATAATTTTTAAATTTTGATTTTCAATGCAATTCTTTCGGGAGTTCTTCATCATAAATTAATTTTCCTGCAGGCTGACTGGTTCCGTGATCTTGATGTGCTTTTGGAGCTTCTGCCCCCTCTTATGGAATTGGGTTCTGACACACCCGAAACCGATGAAATTGTTACAATTGTACAGCTCGCATTCCTGTCCCTGAAATTGATAGGACGACAATTAGCGCCAACCCACCCAGAAGAATTTATACCTGTATTCAATCACTGCTTGGCACACTCTACCAATGCGAATCGTTTGTTGAGGGCGTCCGCACTTCTCTGCATTAGTGAACTATTTTGTTTGAAGTCCTTGATTTTGACCCATGTTCAAGAAATGTGTTCAACAATTAAAAAATCTCTCAAATCCTCAGTGAAGCTTAGTGTCAGAGGCGCAGAAGAATTGCTTGCACCCGAAGACAACATAGATGGAAAGGAGAATACGACTACAGCTGCGCATTTACTCTGCATAAGCACCATGACCTGCGCAAGCAAACTTATAGAACAAATGGGTCCTTTCCTTGGAGAAAAATTTTTGCGAAAAATCATTGTAATTGTTCTTTCAACTGAAGGGATATTTGGCACTGGAGAGAAAGCTAACAATCGCAAGAAAGTATTTGACTTAAAACTCAAAGCACTTATGAAATCAGTTTCAACTAAAATCCCACTGAGAAATTCTTTGTCACCCATGATGAAAGTTTTCAAAGCTTTAGTCGAGACACAAGAAAATCGCATTGCTGGAATTGTCGTCCTAATGACGACATTGAAGGAAACACTTCAAAACTCAACAGACAAAACAGAATTCACCACTCTTTTGCCGACTTTGTGTGATTCTTTTGTGGATGACTTCTTAATGTTTCGCGAAAGAGTCTCAAGCGAAGAACAGCTCCCTGTGGAATACGAACCAGCGGAAAATGCAATTATAGATTGTCTAGTTGGTGCAATTATTCTAAAAATGTCTGAGGGAGTTTTCAGACCCTTTTATCACAGACTGTTGGATTGGGCATCAGATAGTTTACCCAGGCTAATCACATTCTACAGGTTAGTACCATTTCCATTTGTATTCATGTATTCCAATATCGGCGTGGGCGTGACGCAGTTGCGTGTTAAAAATACACCAGGTAATAATTAATCAATATTAACCGATAAACACAATTTGTTTTTAGAGTCAGCGCTGCAGCTGCAGAACGTCTGAAGAGTCTCTTCGTCACCTTTGCTGGTTACGTCATTACTCAGGCCACAACAACCCTAAACAAAGATGCCACGCTAACTCAAGCTATACTAAAATTCTTCTTTCACTTATTTTCAAACGATCGGGAAGGGTTCATTACGACTGATAGGTTTAACTCTTTAGTGCAGCCTATTCTTGACTTGGTAAGAATTATTTTCTCTACTCCATTTTAGTAGTTTAGGTTTTAAAAACAGTTTTAACACAAATACAAATATATACCAGGTCGAGTGCGAGTACGTCATCAATGGCACAATTAATATCAAGGACGTGAATGAAGTTCTGGTTCAACTAGCTGTCGCTACAAATGATTTGAACCGATGGCAGTATTTGGTTGAATTGATATCCCTGAAATCTCAGAACCCTGACCATCGAGTTCGACTTTTTATATTGTCATCTTTGGAAGCTGTTATTAGTGAACTGGGCAAAGATTTCCTGCCCTTACTTCCACCTGCCGTGCCCTTCTTAGCAGAATTGCTAATTGACGATGAACGGGAAGTTGAAGAGGAAACAAGAAAAGTTCTTCTCAAGTTAGAAGACGCAATTGGAGAACCTTTGGAGCCTTATTTTATGACGTAAAAACATGTAGTACGTTGTTGTTCAACAATAACAATAGATAGCTAAGGCTAACGATTTTTATTTACGAATTGTGAAAAATGATTGTTTAGTTTATTGAATTCTTTTTTCAGAAAATCAACTTACTGTTAGTGAAAATAAAATATTTTACTTTTTACTAAGACCAGACTTATACACATTTTGACTAATAAAGTCCATAATACCTTTAACTTTTTTTGTTGCACGTTCACCTGGTCTAACTATGAAGGAGTTTCCTGCCACTTGTACGATTCCTTCAGGATCATCCAGTTCTATGTTGAACACATTCTCTGGTTTTGGAATTGCTTTAGTGAAAAAATTAAAGGAAATTAGTTCGAGTGCTTAACCTCGGCCAGAATTAATGATTGTCAAGCCCCTCTTACTTTTAGTTTTGTTGGCCCGCGTGACGACTATAAACGTGTTTCTTGTCTCCTTCAAAACGATTCCCGTCAAACCCTTGTAGGCATCGCAATGCGAGTAGTGAACAGTAATCAATGCACCATGATAGTCAGCTCGATTCATCCTGCTTTGTATTTCCAGTGGTCGCTTTTCATCCCTGCAAAACAAAAACCAATGAAAAAATTGTAAATTGACCATTGTTCGTAGCTATTTGGTAGCCATTACTTCAATAAATCGCTGACATAAGATTTCCAAAGTGTGTTCAAGGGAATGAAGTCCTCATAGTTCAAAACTTTCGGCATTTTCTTCTCAATTCTTGTCCTAATTTTTCTGCTCAACTCTGTAGAGGTGTGAGGACTATAAGCTGACGTGGACTTGTTCAATTTACTCTTGTTGGTCGTCTTCTCACTTCTGCCTAGGACAAATGTCTACAAAATATTATGTGATTAGACATTACATAAAACAAGGAATACATAGTTCAACTGCTTACCCTTTTCAAAGTAGTCTCAATTTCTCTCTGAACTCTGGTCGCTTTAGGAAATACGTCTTTAATATAGCGATTCACTTTGTCGTAATCCTCCTGATTAATCGGAGCAGGATCCACCGTACCGTCGTCCTTAAGTTTAGTATAAAACGAGCTTTTCTTACTCATTTTTGTTCCCGAAAGTCGAAACTTAGAGCCTTTGCTTAAGAGCGCCTGTCAATTCCAAAATAATAATTGTATGAATTTTAGAGTTATTAAAGTTTTGTTGTATTCTGGTCTTTAACTTAAATTGAGCCCAGTATTATCAAAAGCAGGGCACTACTGAGTCTTTTATGATTCTTAAGCTAAGCTGTTAGTTAGAATTATGATAGCTCACACCAATTGTTCTGCTTCTCAGAAAAATCTAATAATTTATTACTGCAAATACAACCTTAAATATGGCTCTACACACTGTTGTTTTATCTACACTAATCAATAGTATTGTCGCGTAATTTTCCTATAGTACAAGCTTAGAGGTAATGTGTGATTCCGCCTCATAAGAGCCGGGTCGTAAGGATTAAAGTTGTTTTTCTCCAAGCGCTCCAGATAAATTTTAGTTGGTTGAGCGCAAAGAAAATATGGCACCGGATTCAAGGTCAACTGCCCAGTTCGTTTCAGTTTTACAATTTCTGATTCTTGGCCTTTCGCCTAAATCCAAAATATTAGGCTAAAAACATGATCATGTACAGGTCAATTAAATGTATTCCTGACATACGGTTTTGTAGTGCGCGTGGGCCTGACTAGCTATTTCAAAGACCACAGCTTGGATTTTGTCTGGATCCAAGAATCGGATGAAATTTTCTTGTGATAATTTGTGTTTGATGAGTAATTCCCGTGGTATCAAAACTCTTCGTTTCTGAGCATTGTAGGGGATGGCTCGAATGAAATTAGCAAGTCCAATAGCCTTTCCCAAATGACTGCATGTATGGTCTAGGACAATGTGCTTAAAATCTAAACGAGCAGCAAGTTTCATTGTCAATCAATCAACATTCAACATTGTCCAAATTGTAAATATATGGTAATTTCTACTAACTCAATAATCCAAGGATCAAGTACAAAACTGGAGTTACTGATTTATCACAGTAGGTCTCCAATTGGTCTAAAGTCTCATATTGTGCATCTGTGAGGCCTTCCTCTCTGCTTTCGATTAAGTTCATAAACCATTTCTGGTGTACATCGGAGGTGATTACGTTCTGCGATCATAATTACATTATTGGTTAAATACAGATTCAGAATATGCTTTAAATTTAACATTGACAATATGAAAGTACCCTGTTCAATTCCTCAATGACTGGATGCTTTGGAAAACTTTTCTGTTCGTCATTTCCTCTGGATTTAAAAAGAAGCCGGACAGCCTCCCTCCAAAAGAGAAAACGCCCGAGTCCTATGTCTTTTTGTGTGATCTGATCCCGGATTAAAGCGATCTCCGTGTTAAATGCCCGTATTGCAAATATCCCTGACCTGTGACCTCCATTGGGGATGAGAAGTGTGCTCAAGTAATTTTCATAGTCGTGCTTTCTAAAACATACACAAATTTTTCTTTTTGCCTCATTTTAAAATGCTCTTCCTACTAAAAGGTGCAGTTTTGCTTGTCCTTCTGGGGAGGAATGCAAGATTGCAACATGATTTCTAAGCTAATGAATTTCGAGTCAATGATTCTCATTTTGTATTAATTTGTTTGTAAAATGATTGTATTTGTGTTGTAACCAATAATTGTATTGCAAATTCTGATCAGTCTGAGCCTAATTGTGCCAAGCATACATTTCTAATACTGGATGAAATATACATTTCCTAGTCTATATATATATAATGAAATTACCTGACAAGATCCATGCAGTAGTTTTCATTTGCTTTTGCTGACACGGGAGTAGGTGGATGAACATGTTTTGGGGTTTGGTTCAAAATTGTGCCTAATTTCGTTATCCTCATAACAGAATACGCTATTTATAAATTATTAACTTACTCGGGCCCTAATTGATCACACCAAACAAACATGGACTATTTAAAAATAGGAATAGAGAACTCAAGAAAGCATATAACTTCAAAATGCAAATGCAATGTAATGTAACTGATTCTGCGGATTTTTTATCTCGTGCAAAGATCTGAAATTCCCACATAAATATTTCCAGACATTGAGTATTTTGTACATCATCGAATTCTAAACTCTAATCGGGAACTTTGAGAGTATACTAAAGTCTAACTATTAACCCTATTACAAAATACAATAATAAAATGCACGGCTCTATTTCCTTCTATATTAAAATCTAAGATGCAAGTTCAAGTTGAATGAATATGCCTTCACATTGCAAAGTATGTTAGTGTAATTAAATAGTCAAGCTGGCTTGTGACAATTGACACATTGTCGTCTACACTTTTGGATTCAATGCTGTTTTTAATTATATCAAAACGGTTGTAGTGCTACGAGTGTTTATTTATTAGAAATAAAATTTAGGAAGCCATAATTTAAAGTGCATTAAAAATGCAAATTATTTATTCTTTCCAAGGATTATAATGCATGGTCGTACAATAGGTTTGATTTAGGAGTTCAAAGATATAATCTTGTATACCCCCATGCCCATCCTACTTCTTAAAATTCTGCATGGTGTACAGATGACTGACGAAAGACACCTGACATTCACAATGGAGCTCGTGATCCTCCAACAATTCAGTGGCGACGTGATGGGTTGTATCATAACGACATATGGAAATCGCCGGCACTTTCTTCTCCTTCTCCATTTTGGCCAAGTACGCAATACGACATTTCATCAGATGTCTCGCCAATCTCAGATTACTAACACAATAATAAACTTACTAATAATGTTCTCTAACTTAACTCTAATAACTTAACTTTGCTATTAAAATTTAGTTTACAATTAGACTTACGTCACAATGTGAGATTTGTCATATGGGCATAAGCACCATTTCTCGTCGACATCCAACACCATATTCTTTGGTGGTTTGGCGGCCATTTTCAAAAATGAAATGGTTTGGGTATTGGTAAGACGGTGATAAGATTAGGTCGTTCTTTGAGGGGGTCGGTGGTATACAAAAGACGAAGTTGAAAAGGTAAGTCTATGAGCAGATTGATTGAAGTACTTTGATTACGAAATCCAATCAAAATATTTGCTTCAATTTTGAAATATTTCAAGGCTTCAATGAAAGAAATGATTACAAGATTTTGTAATCAGCCTGAAATTGATTACAATTTTGTTCCCATTGTCGTACACCTGATTTCCAAATTACTAGACAAATGTAATACTGTAATAATTTTTGGGTTTAACGTATGAACGTTATGATTGCGAATTATATATAAATTTGTAGGATTACGTCATATACTAATTTCGAAACGCGTGTGCATTTCATTTCACAATTACTCGCAGAATTTTCCGCGCCATACTATAAAAGTTTAATATTTCTGAATAAAGTTCATCACTAATGATGCAAATCTTGAAATCAAGTTTAAGGTTATCAAATAAATACACCTACTCCTATTCGCCTGCGTGGCGGCTTAAACCTTAACACTAATTTGAATCTCTTCACTTGGAATGGCTTGTTTTAGCGTACCAAAATTTGCATCCGCAATTCGATGGGCCACCTGCATGACTCCGGCATAAACTGTTAAGTCATTAGTCCAGTCTGAGGAATGACTAAATTCAGTTATTAGATTTCCAATTTGCATACAACCTAGTCCAGAGGTTGAATAGAAATGAAATGCATATATGACTGGTCATTACAATTCCTCGCGGACATCGCCGCGCCGGCAGATCCTGTCTGCCCAAAACTTCTTTTTCTTGTATAAATCAACTGGCCTGGCCACTATATTACATGCCACTATGCCAGTAGCGGTGGTAGGATTAGGAGTCGAGACGATTATTACTTTGGAGGAAATGTGCAAAAATTACCCAATGCCCCTCCATGCATGTCCTTTGCCACCACGCAAAAGAAGGGGAAACAAGATGACTTTCAAAGGAATTAAAAATTGACTACTCCTGTACCCAATTTGGCAGATACAAATCAAGGGCTGACTGGAAACATACAATTACGACGTGGTCATTTCAAGAGTGAAGGTGGATGGGTTGTTTTGCTCATTCCCTCAGTCAGCAATAATGAATAGCTCATCGGGTTTTGTGGAAGTGTTCGTGGAAAGTAATGTTCCATACATTCAACCGTACAATTGGGAATTTATTAATTTGACACAATGTCGGCGGTGGATGGAAGAGAATTGGACACTGAGCCTGTATGCATCCGCCATGTACATGATCCTCATATTTTCGGGACAAAATTGGATGCAGAATCGAGAGCCGTTCAAACTTCGAAAGTTACTTGTGTTCTGGAATATTTCCCTTTCAGTTTTCTCTATTATTGGATTCCTCAGAACTGTTCCTGAATTACTTTATGTGACGGATAACATGGGGTATCACTACAGTATTTGTGTCAGGTATGAAAATAATGTAGCAGAAATATTGACGTTTCGCGCTTCATTATAATAGCAGGTTATGTCGAATTGAAAAGACCGGCTTTTGATTCAATTTGATACATTTCCAAAACTATACACTTAATTAACAAGTATTCTCCATACCTGACGTGTGTAACTTTCGAAAACTTTTTTGATTTGAAACATTTTGCTAGGATAAAAGTATTATGTACGTAGGTATTCCTAAAGCAAGAAATGAAGAATTAATCAAATCAGTCATTTAGCACTCAAATTTTATTATTGATACTGTTCGTTTTAATATATAGCCTATTCAACATGTAGTATTATGGCTAAGGGTAAGCCTGGCATGCCAAAAGCAGCAAACACAATTGAATAGCAAAGGAAAGAGTACAAAAAATATTTCTTATTGCATCTCTAATTCTCTTGACCTCTTAACACCACCAATTTAGAATGAACCAGTTGTTTGAACATGATATATAAAAGTAAAGTTGTTATTTTTGCATTCAAATTATGCTGTTGCTGCATTGGATTCAATTAGTCCTAATCCAGGTGAGCAATATTATCTCAAGAATTACTTCATGGAGAGTTATATTTATTTAAAACTTCTTACAACAGGTTTTAGTTTTAGAACGACAACGGCCTTCGAGCCGCAATTAAATTTTCCTTCCATAACTCTTCTCATTTTGTTGTTGTGTTAGACGCTGGTAAAATACGTACGATTTAATATTCAGTTGATGCGCCTCTTCCTCTTTCGCACAGGAACTAGTAGCTTTTCTGACCAGATCCGACCTTGTAAAACGAAGGAAGACTTGTGTGCCATATTCAAAATTGGCCTTTGCAAAATTCAAGCATGCTAAAATCTCATTTGTACTCTATATATCTCCAGACCTAGCTCAACAAAATTGTTGATGCTTGAGTAAATCGAAACAAGTTTTGCCTATAAATTTGATGTTGTGCAAATGCGTTTCAAATTGAATTTGATAAATAACAACTTCGTCATTCTTCATTACTATGCAATTTGTAGGCGTTCCAATTACGTTTAAGTACAAGTTCCAGCTTTATATCAAGGTCTTATGTAAATGCATAGAGATTTCAGATTCTAGACAGTTCTAGATATTTGCACGGTGTTCTTGATATATCGGATACAAAAACAAACCCAAATAGAAATGCAAAATTAGTTGAATTTTGTCCACAAAAGTTTACAAACAAATCCACGTCATCAATTAATTAGCTTGCGCTTTCTATCACCTTGACTAGATCACCAATGTCAATGTTCTCCACGTAGTACAGTAGTACTTACAACCTTCAAGAAAATCAAGTACTGCCCAAATGGTGTGAGTGGTCTACGTGATTTTATGTTTGTTATTGCTGCCACAAATGCAAACGGAATCCTAATTAATCACAGCCATCCTCAGATTATGACTGACTTGCATTACTCCACTTTCGCTCAGAATGTAGCAATTATATAAGACCGAGTCCGCTTAAGGAAATATCCACGCGCATGCGCAGCGCACGCGATCCCAATTCCTGTTTCTCAATCCCCATAGCCTTGTATTGGAATGAGTAATAATTAAATTCAAATTTGTTTTTCAGAAATCATCATAATGCAGCCACTGCATTTTGGGGTTGGATGATGACTTGGTCAAAAATTGTGGAATTGGGTGATACTGCTTTCATTGTTCTTCGAAAGCAACCGCTGATATTTTTACACTGGTAAGTACCAAAAAACATTACATTACGACAAATCTATGTAAAAATTTTAAATGAATCCCAGAAAGTAATTTCAATTTAATTCCGAAAGGTATCATCACATCACTGTACTTGTGTACACATGGATAAATTATATACCGTAAGCTCACAATTATTACTCATAATTGTTTGATATAAGCATAGGACTGTAATTGTTAATATATTCCAAGGTATGATCCACCTCTGAGATACTTCATGACGATTAATTTTTGCGTTCATGGACTGATGTACGCCTACTACGCTCTTAAGGTATGCGCATTATAACATATTATGGCACGAGCCAAACTAAATAACCTGCCCTGTGCCCGGTGAACGAGAACCTGCCTTCTCCTAATTCCCAAAGTTGTTTGTTCATGACATAATCTTAATATTTTGGTCACATCACACACAATTCCAACAATTATGGTTTCATTCAATTTATTTCAAGGCAATGCAAGTTCGAGTCCCCCGAAGTTGGGCCATGATGATCACTCTTCTTCAACTCAGCCAAATGGTTGTCGGCGTCACTATTAATGTCTACTCGTTATGGGTCAAGTGTAAGTGTGGAATGACCCAATCCTAATTTGATGTAAAGGAATTAAAAACTTTCCGTGTGATTTTCAGCTGTGCTCAAGATTGAATGTGACCGGGATTTTGATAGCGTGTATACAGCACTCATAATGTATGCATCCTACTTTGCCCTCTTCTCACATTTCTTTTACATGGCGTACTTGGCGAGAGGGAAAGGGAAGAAATTGGATTAAGGGAATTCCTCATTATCATTCATTGTAATTAAAAAACTATTTATATTTTTTGGGGCATTATGAGGATTTGTTGGGGGCTGGATGTAAGCAAAATAATTAAGTGGTACCGCCCATTCCGTGGGGTTGGATTGGAGTAACTTGGTGTTCAGGTGTGTGTTATTAAGGTTTTATGAAAAATGATTTATTTTAAGGCAAAAACGGAGGCACTAATCCAAATTTGTCAAGGTGAAGTTATTATACAAAAACTGCCTGGTATATTTTACCTAAACTTGAACGTGAGCATAGCAAAATAACCCGGAAGATAAAAAATAGAACCCACTCTTGCGCGACCCGAGCGCCCCGCCTGCAAAAGGCGCGGAAAAACCCTTAATGAGCTCGTTATGATTAATTTTGCAAACTGTAATGCAAATTGTACAATGTCAAGGATAATTCAGTATTTTACTATTATTCCAAGGGAGAAGATTTCACAATTATTTAGCCAAGTGTGAAGTTGACGCATGTACATACTACTACGCATTTAGTCTCGTTCCGGACCATGATAGACACGGACATGCGCATCAGACAAATGGTCGAAAAGCTTTAGCGGTTTACGTTGAAGTGAATTTACTTTAAGTTTGCAATTGCATTATTATATAAGAAGAGTAGTTAATCTACTCCAATAGTTTCAAAAGTATTTCAGTCTTTATAAGAACTCATTCAAATGATTATAGAAATAAACCAATATAAAAACTTTCCTTGTAGTTTATTTACTTACATCGTTGAATATGAACTATAAATACATATATAAATTCTAAATTCTAACGGCGATATTGACTCGAAGCTGGATACACTTTTGGTAGATAATGGGAAGGAGCTGTCATCTCGTAATCCGTTGTTGATCCAACAATTGGATTGTATCCATAAGAAGTAGCATATTTACTGGCCGTCCCAGTATTGTAAAGATGTGAGCCGATTGGTCTATAGCCGTTTTCATCTGCGAACAGTTTATCACGTTAATTTCTAGTCCTAACCAGCATGAAAATCATGTAGAGGAGGAATTTGCAATAAACGTACCTGCGATGTAAGAAAATGAAATTGGATAACCTTCAGGACTAGTCCAGGATACACTCCCAGTCTTCACATTTGCAACTCCGCCATTTTGCGAATTGTAACCCTGCTGTTGTTGGTAGCCATAACCACTTGAGTATTGCGCAGGGAGTTTTTTCAGGAAACCGGACTCCTGTTGTCTTATCCCATTCCCAGCCTCAAATCTAAAGATGAAATTCTTAATTACTATTTGCAATGAAAAATTAATTATGTAATTCAATTTTCCTTACTCTACGTCATACTGGTGTAGGGCGGGTTTAATGTGATGGTTGAACCGCTGGATTGGGATAAAATTGTTATATATTTTGCAATGAAAAATTAATTATGTAATTCAATTTTCCTTACTCTACGTCATACTGGTGTAGGGCGGGTTTAATGTGATGGTTGAACCGCTGGATTGGGATAAAATTGTTATATGAATTTGCATATGAGCCCGGAGTAGCATAGGAGGTTTGCGTGTGGTGGACTATAAGGCTTCGATTGATATTGTCCATTGTAATTATTTTGAGGACCGTTGTAGTTGGGTGAAGACTGCGGTGAATTATAACTGGGTGGACTTTGAGGTGGTTGATATGCAGGTGGGGGTGGTGCACTGTAGGTGGGTGGGCTTTGAGGTGGTTGATATGGAGGTGGGGCTTGGGGATAATTTGGTGGACTCTGAGGTGGCTGATATGGAGGTGGGGCTTGCGGATAAGTGAGAGGGCTTTGAGGTGGTTGATAAGCAGGTGGAGCTTTTGGTGCATTATAAGAGGATAGGTCTTGAGATGATTTGTATGCAACAGGGGTTTGAGAATTGTAGTTCAAAGTATGTCCGGGATTATAACCAGGCTGGACCTGGGATGGGTTGTACGAAGGCATGTTTGGTAAATACGCTGGTGGGCATTCGTAAGTGGATCTCTTTGTTAGTCTGTGGCCACTTGTAGCAAACGTTTTGAATGCGTCCGCATATGAAGACGAAGACGATGAAGAATGTAGTCCTCCATTCTTATTGTCTCTGGATTGCTGCTCTTCATGATTAAGCGATTTGTCTGATTTAACGGAGGCTGTTTCACCGGTGGTTGCAGCGAAGGCGAACACCAGCACTCCAATGATAAAGAGCTGTAACAAAAAAAGCAGATAAATTAAAAAATGAGTAAAGAAACATAAAAGTAAATTTGAATGAATAAATTGATAAAACGAAGTTCTTAACAATTCGTGCGCAATTTACAATAAAGTGTTGACTGCAAATAACTTGCTTTTAGCATGAATCATAAAGAACAAAATGGCAATAAGCAGAAATATCTTTCACGGTTTTAACTGCTTGGTAAATTAGTTTTTGAGATAATTATAAGCTATTTTATATAATAAACCGATTATAACCTGAGTCTGGAAATAACCCATTGCTTTACAAGTTTATTCGGCAAGTGCGCAGAATGCTAGATTTGAGTCTTGCAAAAACGGCTGGATAAGGACTGGGGAAATGACAACCGAGTCCACTTCTTATTTATGAGGTGACAAGAAAAAGCATTGTTATTATTTACTTGAAGAAGCGTTCAATTTGTTTTGCTCAGGTGGAAGGTAAAGGGAAGGCCACCTAAAAATAATCCGGGATACTCTTTGTTGTTATTGACCAAAGCCGAAGTCGGAAGTAGCAAGTTGGGACGGGAGAACGGGTGATGGGTACATATGGGCATAAAACCTAATCACCTGCACCAAGCATGACTGCATGAAAAGCATGTATTCTAAAAGTTCCAATTAAGTCCAAGTANCGGGTGATGGGTACATATGGGCATAAAACCTAATCACCTGCACCAAGCATGACTGCATGAAAAGCATGTATTCTAAAAGTTCCAATTAAGTCCAAGTAAACAATTACAGTGTTACTCTCACACTCGGAAGCGAAAATCTAAAGATTAAGTATTTGATTAATTAGCCAGCATCAACACAATATTCGTTAATCCTTATAAGGTTCGCGTCTAACATTAACATGTGAGTAGGGAAATCGAATTAAAGCAAAATGCCCATGGTTATTTCATCCATTTCAATATCGGCTTCAAATTAATCAACAATGCTCTTACCCAGCGGCAGTAATTCGGTTCCAAAGTTTGTTTTCATAAACTTAAATTCCACTGTATGTGCATGTGGATATATAATTGACATATTTGGGCAAAATCGCACATCAGTTTTTGGGATGCTGTAATGTTAAAGCAAAAAATTAATAAAAATCGTAATTTGGGTAAGTAATCGTTGAGTGTGTGTGACCAAGAGAAGATTTATTACATCTTAAAATGTACAAGGTGAAACCTGTCAGGATTTCAAGCTCATTTACTAGATTACTCCTCACCTCAGCATTCCATTATCCTCGGAATCACGGTCCGTGACAAAACATGAGTGGGACAGGAAAAAACTCAATTGAAGATGCGGTGCGGTACAGATTTAGAGGAAAAATAAAATATTTTATTTACTTCTGAGATACACCTAACAAGGAGGGGGTTAAGGTTAGGAAGGAATTGTTATGTATGTGTAATTATTAAAGCTATGCATTATCTGAAGCATCGTGCTGTTGTTATCCCTAAGTAATTCGACAAAAAAATTAAAGACTGCTGGGATCCATGTCCAATTCCAGTTGTTTTTCTCCTATTCAACTCCAATGGGTTTCCGGTTAATTTTAGCTGTGTCCTTGTTATATAGTGTAAGCGCTACTACGTAATACTTTAGTTTGAGATTTTTCATCTGCAAATAGAGACCTGGATGGAATTGGCCTGCAAAATGTTGAAGGTATTTGTTAAACGTTAAAAATTTTATATACCATTCTCAAAATCTAAAACACAAAACCTATTTTAGGTCATAATATTTTGCATCTGTATTGGAGAAGCGATTGGTCAGGATTATCTTCGAACTTACCCATTACGAGGTGGCTCAAGTCCAAGTGCAGAAGAACGTTATTTGAAACCTCAACCATTAGTGTTAAACGACTGGGCGGGAAATTATCGGGACAATGATCCCGCAGTATTTTGGCCATTTGAAAAAGCACAGTCACCGAGAATTTTATCAAATTCGGAAAGTACATTCATCTTGCCAAAACCCTACCAACAACAGCCAGATACTCTACTAACTCCACTCAAAGCTTCATTCGCAGATTCCAATTACCCAACCAATAATTATCAAGCAGAATTGGAATCACCATTCCCAGCCAATGTTATTCGCAATCAGCCCTTTTCCAGGCGCCTACAATCAACCCTACCATCAATTCGCGGCTCGGATTTAAGTAACTACGGAGCAATTCCATTGAGTGCAACAACGGACTACAATAATTTTGCTTCACGAAGACAAAGTAGAATCTATCGTCCAAATTTACTTTAATCCACGTGGAATAAATTATGCTCCGACATACTCGAATTATATTCCTATCACAAGGTTTCATCATGATATGAATCCAGAGCGTGGTGAATACAACGTGGGGTAAGGTCGACCATTATGCCAATTTTCTTAAGATAATTGGATTTTTAATAATTAAAAAAATATATACTTACATAAATTAAAATATGTTGCAGGTTTGAAACAGGCAATGGAATTATGCAACAGGAATCAGGATATATTAAAGCAGTTCCAGTTTACAACTACAGAGCAGGGCGATTTGAAGAGGGTAAAGGCAAATGTTAAGACCGGATCTGTGTCCTGGACAAGTCCGGAAGGAATTCCTTTCAGTTATTCATACACAGGTAACCCTTGGTCAAGATTTACAATCTTGAAAATTATTTCACTAATAAGGGATTAATATCATAATTAAATTTTTAGCTGATGAAAACGGCTTTCGTCCTGTTGGTGCTCACATTCCACCATATCACGACCCTACAAAAAGTACAATGCAAACTGCTGCTTTTCCAGCGGACTTTGAAATAAATACATATAAGCCTACAGTTCCATACAATCCCATTAGAGTAAATTACGGATAATTAGCAATTAAGGAAATGCAGCTTTAAGCGTTTCTGGTTTTAAAATAATAGCAATAGTTCGATCTTAACAATTCATTGTTATTCTCAAATTTTACCAAAACACCGCTTTAAAATAAAATCGCATTTTATAAAATTAAACTGGTACTGGCCCACACAGTGATTCTTCTAGCTTACTTGGCTCCAGATACAACAGGTCTTTTGGATATTGATTTTTAGGGTTCTCCACCGCTTCATAAACTTGTTTATAAATTGCAACCAGAATTTTAAAACTTTGTCCTTGGATGGTTTTCTTAGTTGTAGGGTCCGAAATGTGGATAATTTGAGGTAGGAGGACTGATTCAGGGTTAGATATCAAAGTGTCCAGTTTATTCTAAACATTGGAAATATGTTTGATTAAAATTAATTTCATTTTTAATAATATAAGAAATATTTAATGCATACCACAAAAATATTCAACGAGGCAGCATCCATTCCAGGTACTGTAGACAAGGGATCTTCAATTTTTTCATGTAGAATTGTGTAAATGTGCCCAATTCCAAGTTGCGCAACCAGCCAACTGCTCTGCTCTGACGACAGACGATCAATCTGACTCTCAACCTGACCAATTAGTGCTTTTTGAATTTGGAGTCACAGCAGTCAGGCAAGTATTTAAAGCTTGAATGATTTCATTTAAACAGTTGCAGAGGTAAACTCCAGTATCAGGAGAACCAAGACGACTGGATATATCGTTGACTTGGGAGACTAGAGGAGTTATGATTAATCCTAACAAATCCTGAATGTGTTCAGTTGACGCATTGTTGCACTCCTTCAGTAATTGTTTCAACATTCCCAACAATGACTTGATACTACTCGGTGGTGACAAATCTGAACCCGGATGTCGGAATTCACTGAGCTCGATTTGAACCTGAAATTAAGAGCCGTGTTATAAGCAGTCCTCAAGTCTGTCAGTAATGAACTATGCAAAGCTACTTGAGTCTTCAACATGTTAACAAATGTTTGGTGGCACAGAGCTTGCAATTCCCGAACGGTCGTTAACAAATTGCTTCCTGGCACAACCTGGCAAGCAAAAATTAAGTCATGAACTAGTTCTCCTTAAATGAGTTGAACGCATATACCATTTCTATAGTGGCAATGTAGAACTGGATGACAAGGTCAATCTTATTAATCAAAACACAATCCAATCCGGAAAGCAATGTCTGTTCAATGCGTACATTGAGCGGACGGCAAACACCATCCAAGATTGTGGCCAAACAGGTTCCGATTTTCTCATCAGATTCTTTAAGATTTGTTAAACGGTATAAATAATGGTAGTAAATAAATTATAATATATGATTTGTAGAAATATTACCATGCTTGCTAACATATTTTAACAAGATCAATAAGTTCTCCTTTTCTCCAGGAATCTCCTGGTGAATCCATGCTAGCATGTCTCCAATATATCTGGAAGGATCCGTGCTTCCTTTTGAATTGAATAGAATGTTCAAGGTTCATTGTTTATCAATCTTCGAAAACTGAGCACTGTAACACCTGAAAAGATTAAAATGCTCGTGCTGCATTACCTATTAATTCGATACCCTTGATGCTCCCAACACCTGTCAGAGCATCAATAAAGCTTCGTACAACCAGTGACCTCCTGTGTACGCAATATTCGTCTAATACATACCTGTATTACAATAGAAAATCAGAGTTTTAGCGCCAAACATGTAATACCAGAAACAAACAGAACCAGTTTCTTACTTTAGTAACATCGGCCGGATTTGAAGGTATGACAATGATTTGCTCAAAATTTCTGCCAATTCTGGATTTTCCACATTCTTGCAATTCGCTTGAGCCCACCGGTATATTTTTTCTAATGCTGTCTCCTGTAGTTGAAAAAAATGAATCCCAATTAAGATCTGGTTCGAGCCAACTCAGTTCGGAATCCATGCCAAAACATTTAGTATCAAGAATTACTTGAAAAAGGCTCATCTGGTCCATAATCTCAAGTGCAGTAGTCTGGTGGCCTGCTTTCATCAAAATTGAAATGTTTTGCTGAATACGCTGTATTTTCTCGAAAACCTACATCAATCCAAAAAGGCAAACATATTGTTGCTGTAAATTTAGTCCCGGCCTTAAAATGAGTAAAATAACATACATTAAAAAAGTCCAGTGATAGAGGCTCATTGGAGTTTTCAGTGCCTCGCAAAATCTTCAGTTCATCTGCATCCAATTGAAATGCATTCAAGTACGCTTGTGCCAAATCCTTTTCCCGAACCAGCTTCTTCCTCTCATTTTCAAGCTTTGCAATCTCGTCAATTAGATTCCTCGAGCACTGTTTACTGGTGGCTAGATTTGTGGCCATGGATTCACAAACGCTATTCAAATTAGCTAGCTCATCTTCTAGCCCCTTGACTCCTTCTTTGATTTCTTTGAAAGAGTGAAGGAATGATTTGTACATCGTAATCTGTTGCTTTTCAATAAGTGTTCTGAGGTTCGGTTCATTTGCTCTACGAGAACGAATGTCTGCTGGAGTTATTGTAGCGACTTCAAGTTTTGATAGCTCTAACAATGCATTCAAGATGTTCTGAAAACCAATAAAAAATTTATTAACCAATTAGATAGAATCCAAATAGATAGTGGTTAGCCTGAAGAAGTAAAAGTAAGCAGTTAAAATATCTATAAACCATTAGCGACAAATAACTATGACATGGTGTACAGTAAGTAGTTCAAATTTGCAGAAAATCTCAGGAAAAAGGTCAACAGTTTTGGATGACATTTGCAACATACTGTTGGTTTTCTCTGCACGATGCAATAATCAGTGGTCGCGTAATTAAAGTCAGTCACTCGTACAATCTAAATTAATAGCACTAAACCATTTTTACCTTGTCGGATCCAATACGAAGATCAACAATACTTTCAATTGATGTTAGCAGCCCTTTGTTTGACAAGGTGTCTTCCATGACGTTTGTTTGTGTTTAAACAATAACTAATTTTTGAAGGTCTGGCAAAGCAAGGTCTGATTTACTGCTTACCGACTCAGCACGGGATCCCACAGAGCACCTCTTGAGAACTGAATTTGTCCGTAATTTAAATTTACCGCATTTTACTCTGTGATCCTCTCAAATTCGGGGCTTCGTTTTCTTCTCGCTCAATCTTTTGTACTTTCATGTCATCACTGTTTTGCACTTTGGTGTGTTAATTGTGAACCCA
>JAAXYW010000636.1:0-32460 GCA_036851895.1 Orthonychiurus folsomi | reverse complement strand
ATATTAAGTTTACTGTCGCCAGTCTTTCGGAATCAGATAACACATAATTAGGTGCATCTGCATCAGTCCGTTCGCTACATGGTTAGGGCATCAAAGCACAGGGCTTAGCACCACAACACGGCGGCTGTCTAGTATTGCGCTGTAGGTGGATAGTAGGTTTTAAAAGTCAATGCTATAATACTTTCCTTCTTAGGAGAATTTGGAAATGATTCAAAATGGGTTTGCAAATGTTGAACAGCAAATCAAAATTGTTGGAAAATTTGGCGTGCCTGTAATAATTGCTGTCAACCAATTCAAGTAAGTAGTGGAACCGAAACCGTTTTCTAAAACAGGAAGGTCAATACTCACATGCATTTGCCTTTATTGCAGGCATGATACGAAACGGGAGTTAGATTTGGTTCGCGAACTTGCACTTGCATGCGGTGCGTTTGATGCAGTCGTCGCAAACCACTGGGAGAAAGGAGGGGCGGGTGCAACAGATCTTGCTTCTGCAGTTGTTCGAGCTTGCGAGCAACCTAATAACTTCAGATTCCTATATGATTTGAGCTTACCTCTGGAAGAAAAAATACGAACAATTGCACGAGAAATATATGGGGCAGATGACATCGAGTTGTCTACGCTGGCCCAAGAAAGAATTGAGCTTTACAAAAAACAAGGGTTCAACAATCTACCAATATGTATGTCGAAAACTCATTTATCATTTACGCATGATCCAAACATCAAAGGAGCACCAAAAGGTTTCATTCTCCCGATACGCGATGTAACAGCAAGCATTGGAGCTGGGTTTGTAATTCCAATGGTTGGATCGGTAAATGTTTATTTTTATTTTCTTTGCCCAATTTTTTGATGAATTTTCTAAATTAGCTCTAGATTGTTTACGCATACAATTTTTTACTTGCTAGATGTCAACAATGCCCGGGTTATCTACTAGACCGTGTTTCTTTGATGTTGACCTGAACTTGGAAACAGATGAAATCGAAGGCTTGTTTTAGCCCTAAAAATGTGTCTGTACAGACAAAGCAGTTCAGGAAAATGACTTTAAATTGCCATTATGTTGTAGATGTTAGCCTGCATGTCTCGATCTCTCTTGAAAAGTTAGTTTAACCGGAACTGCAGAGAAAATCCGCCAACTTCTTTCTTGCCCATCTAAATTGAATTGTAGTACGTTACGCCTGCACTTAGTCATTCTAGCGCTTAGCACTTAATCATTCCTAAATGCAAGCATTTAGAAAAGAACAATACACTTATTTTTCTCCATACGTGGTAAGTTTTGCTGATCCGTTGAACAAACACTTTATACCGTAACCACAAAAGGCATAATAAACAAGTATGCGTTTATTGTTATATACTAGTTTTTATTTGCATCCCTTTTTATCGAAGGTTTATTACAGGCCTGCTGGGTGTGCGACAAACATTCCCACAACAGGATCGGCAGCATTTTTGATTTCCTGGACATGCACTGTCAGTTCTGCACCTGTCTTCACGTATACCACAGCCACACTTTGTATTACTTGGTGTTGTAAAACTTGGGCAATCACCCGGTTTTTGGTGTGCAGAGGCTGTAAATTTATTTCATTCCAATGTAGAAGTTAGGAAATCCGATGAAGAAAAATGGAAACTAGTTTTTATTTTCAAATATTCCATTACCTGGGTCAAAGTTGATAACGAAGAGTACTGCTAAAACGACAACAGCTGAAAGATACAGTTTCATTATGGCCTGGGAGATTCTCGCCCTACTGATCTCTTGAACAAACTGCGCATTTCGTGGATGGGGTTTTCAGGTTTGTGCATTTAAAGCCTGAGAAGAATTTTGTATTTCATGGGAAGTACAAGTGCATGCATCAGTTGCTGTTGCGTGAAAACCGTCGATACTTCTACTTTCTCCATCTTCCCTGCATAAACTCGTGGGTGACACACATTTGACGAAACCAGTTTGGTAGTGCGCCAAAATTCCCACCAGTGCCCACTGCCCAACCTGAAGATGTGCCTAAAAATACATTGATAGAATATAAACAAATATGTCGTTCTTTTGCGGACAGCCAGCAGCAGCAGCGGTGGAGAAATTTAAATCCGCAATGCATTTACTCATTGATATGCTAGCACCAAAAAAACTCAGTGTTGCCACAATTTTCTACTTACAGTTACTATAGCTATGGTTGTAGGTCCAGATTTTGGAATCCTTATTAGTTTGGTGGTGGCCTCATTTGCACGACGCATTTAGCTAGGCTAGCCAGTAGTCAGTCAGCATATAGGTCAAGTTAGGTTCACCTGTCTTCGCGCATCACCGGTCTGAGCTATGCGCCCGAAAAAAAACAGTTCGATCGTCAGATTGTGACGTTGTATAAATGGCTTTCCACTTTATTGTATTCGGTACAAGTACCTTGTATTGCAATTTGCAATAAGATATTATTATTGTAGCCTCAAAAAAATAAATCGCCGAACATAATAATACACCCAATTTATCGATATATACACTGCCACGGCTCCACAAAGCAGCAGCAGTAACTTTAAAGCAGCCCATTCTTAACTGTTTGGAGCACAGCCCTGTCCAGTTTAACTGTTTTAATGACAAATCACATTGATTAGAAGCAAATCCGAAATCTTGAAAGAATGAAGAGTGTTCTCAGAACTTACATATCTTATTTTTGGGTTGAATTGGCAACTTAACCTTCAAAAGTCTTGGATTTGCCATGACCAATACATAGGGATCACTGACTTCGCCGTAAGGGTATACTTCCAAATATTCTTCGTGCGGAATGCACTCCACGAGTTCCACACAACCGAGTATGGTGCCGCATGCATAGTTACTTGGAAATATTGTATCCTCTTTGTTCACAATAAATTAATTTAAAGAAAATTAAATTTTTCATAAAAATTTGATTTGATAAAATTAACTTTATATCCCCTACCTACCTCCAGCTATAATTCTGTAAGAATTTTGAACTTGGTTGATCAATTCGGGTGTGGGTTGCTTGTTTCCAGAGCAAATCCAAAGTCGGCCTCGCACCGGTGTATACCAAGATCTTCCCTCAAATCTACAAATAACAAATAAGAAGTCTAAATCCATTAGCCTCAAAACACGCTATGCCGCATAGCACAATAGCAGTTCACGCTTAAGATTAAAATGTTACTTTTTGATCCCATCCATTATCAGAGAAGCATAAGGCTGTAGGACAGAAAGACAATTTCCACCATCAACCATTTCTTGCAGTTCAGGGTCCTGTATTCTGTTACTCCACAAATTCGGAGTGCCGTTGATATTGCTGCCATCATTTGCCACAGTTTTTTGCAATTCTCCAACAAACTATAGGTTTAAAAAAATAACATAACACACATTGTGTTTCACAATAGAATATTTCATAACTAATTAAGTTCGTTACGAAAACTGACCTGTGGCCTAAAAGTTTCCGATTTTGCATCCGATATCATGCGGTCCGAGCCCAGCTTCTTGGAATTAATTTGTAGGTTCTCAAAGTCTGGCATTTCTGGAGCTTCTTCAATTATCCTTCTCCCTATTCCAAGAAGGATATGTCAGATTATTGTAATTGTTAGTTAGTTTCAGAATAGTAAACATTCGGATTCAGCCGGAAATTGTTGGAGACTTGAGCCTCACTATCTGTCCTATCGCTACCTCCTTTACAAATTTATCATTTTAAATTACCAGCAAAATCAATCGTGATTTTAGTTTTCCTCTTTAATCTGCTCTTCATTTCCATGTAGGCCTCTTGCTTCTTTTTCTGTACCGCTTTCTCATCTTCAGACAGCCAAGGATTGTCTGAAGCAAAGTAATCGGACTGGTCATCAATCACTTTAGTTCGCAATTGAGTCGACCGGTCATATTCAAGAAGTCGATCCTTGGTTGCTTGTGCTTCTTTCTGCATCTCATTTTTCTTGGCCTCCTCGTACTGTAATTGTTTTCTCTTGTACTTTGCAATTATTTTCTGTTCCTCTTTCGTGTTTCCAGAAATCATTTTTGCTCGCTCAGCTTTTGTAAGAACCTGAAGTTTTCAAACTTTGACTCTGACTTTCTTGTGGGGTTGATAGTTTGGTTAAGGCTGAAATGATTGTTGTTTGTACTTAATTTAAGACTTACCAATTCCCCGCAGAATGTGCACGGTCCAGAACCTTCCTGGGCGCAAACAATTCGTCCACAAGATAAACAGTTGTTCACCAGTTCATGTTTAATGGCTTGACATTCACAGCGCTGCCTTCCTAAAATATCCAAAGAACTTCTTAATCCCCTTATCCTCACAGCACGTTTACGCATCACACTAATGCCACTAAATAAAACTGTCATTTAAACTTTTTCATTTACACGCCATCACAGCCAAACTTTCAACCTCGTCTTTACGTCTAGCCTGACGTCCATCCACCCTACGCACACTACTGGGGCTAGGGTGACATCTCATCACTATACAATAAAGAGATGGGTAACAGATTACACAACACAGTAATCTTTAGACTGTACTTTTGCTTATAACAATATAACAATTAGTATAGTATAATATAGATAAATAATTAATAGGCTATATACGACATAATATGAGCTAATGTGTATTAGATTACCCATCCCTATACGCTAATTTAACTTTGTTTACTTACCAGGAAATATAGGTGCATCCGAAGTGGCAGCTGTCTGAAGAGAAACAAATTTTGTTTTCTTTTTATTAGCCATAAGACCGATCCCGATCCCGTGGGTATTTTGTTTTCAGTTAATATGTTACGTTATGTCAAAACAGACGAATGAATGACCGATGCAATTCACATTTGCCCGTGGCACGTGCAGATCTGAGTCAGTCCGTGGGACAGACGGAATTTAAAAATTGGCGGTGGAATTGCGCATTGGGTGATGGTGGTGTGGCTTTGGAAGCGAGAGGAACGCGCCGTGCGGGAAACATTGGAAGGAGCATCGCATCGGCAGGCAGGACGTCAATGTACGGACGGCGGTCGGGGACAATCGCCTGTTTTCCCTGCCCCCTTCTCTCTACGTATCCGACTCCTTTGACTCAGATTTATTATATTGTGTCTGACCCAACCGAAAACATTTGCTCCTTTAAGTTGGGGACACTTAAAAAATAATTAATTTTATTAAATTAATTTAAAATAATTTGTAAGTAAATAGTTAGCGCACAGGGAGTCATTATTATTTGACTCCAAAACGGGCGAAGTCAAGAATTATGCTTGCTTTTGACTGACGGCGACCGCAACCGCCACACAACAACATACATTTGACAGTGCAGTCAGTCATGGATAATACGGATTCAAATGGTAGTGCGAGTGGTTTTGCAACGCTCAATATGGGAATGACCTCTGCAATTAGCACGGCTGGACCGAATGCCTTGGATTTGAAGCTGACTTTAGAATTGGAAGCAGCTCTGCGGCCTTATGGGTGTTTTGAAACCATGGGAGAAATGACTCATCGCATGGAAGTACTTAGCAAATTGGATGCTTTGGTAAAACAATGGGTCAAGGATGTTAGCATCAAGAAGAATATGCCACCGGCCGTAGCGCAACAGGTAACCAGAATTACTCAATTAATTATTTAGATGTTCAAATTCAAATGCGAAATAAGCGTTAAAAAGGCGATGGTTTACAGCAAGCGATCTTTAACAGAAACTAATGTAATGCTAATGTTTATTTGCAGGTGGGAGGCAAGATTTATACATTTGGATCCTATAGGCTTGGCGTACATAATCGAGGGGCTGATATTGACGCTCTGTGTGTGGTTCCGAGGCACATTGATAGAACTGACTACTTCAGTACATTTTTAGAATATTTGAAGGAGCAGTCTGAAGTTACAGAACTTCGAGGTGTGGAGGAGGCTTTTGTACCAGTAATCAAGATGAAATTTGACGGCATAGAAATTGACATGGTTTTCGCCAGACTTGCACTGAAGGAAATTCCAGATGACATGGTAGGTTGCTTATTGTGCATCTGATGACTGGCACGTCTTAATTCTGTCATCTGAGGCTTACTTAAATTCAATATTGCGTTATTGCGTATTCATAATTCCGTTTCAACTCAACTCTAATTCTTTCCATACTTTATATTTCAGGAGTTAACCGAAGATTCCCTTTTGAAGAATCTGGACCAGAAGTGCGTTAGGAGTTTGAATGGTTGTCGTGTTACGGATGAAATTTTAAGGCTTGTTCCAAATATAGACAGTTTTCGACTTGCTCTGCGCGCTATAAAACTTTGGGCTAAAAGTAAGTTATGCAGTGGGTGCATACCTAATTTCTTATTTATGCGGAATCAGTTTGTTCGAAATGCTCTAAAAGGCAGACTTGAGTTTGAGCTAACGTTAACAACGCTACGAGCATATAAACTGATAAGAAAATGCTCTTTCTACAGTATAACTATTGTACAAATGTATACTGATATCATTTACTCTATTTTATAGAACACGGGATTTATAGTAACGTTTTGGGATATCTTGGCGGCGTATCTTGGGCGATGTTGGTTGCGAGAACTTGTCAGCTGTACCCCAACGCGTCAGCAGCTACAATTGTCCAGAAATTTTTTCTTGTATTCTCAAAATGGAAGTGGCCACAACCAGTTCTGTTGAAGACAATGCAGAATTCAAACACAAATGGGATGCATTTTCCTGTTTGGGATCCGCGTGTAAGTTGCATATAACTTACAAGACTTAAATGTAGTAAGGAAGGATTCAGTCCTGGATGTATGAATTAGATTAGATCACAATGTAAACACGAAAATTCCAATAGACATATTTTGATTTAGCACTTAAACCTTCTTCGTTGGAAGATAGTTGAGCGCGTTTGTTTAAGTTTGTTTATTTGATCTTGTCTGACGTACAGCTACCGATTTTTATGTTTTAAATTACCTCCGCCCGACAAAGATTATTCATGAATTTGTGGGTTTTCTTAGGTTAACGCAGCTGACCGGTATCATTTGATGCCAATCATTACCCCTGCTTACCCACAGCAAAATTCAACTTTTAATACTTCAAACGCAACTAGACAAGTTATGATAAATGAGTTCCAAAGAGGTGAGTCGTTCAGTCCAGTCGTCATTATTATGTTGGTTATCAGTTTTGACAATTGTTTGATATGAATTAAACTTATTTTAGGGTTAGAGACATCTTCTGACATATACGCCGGAAAGACAAACTGGCAGGCTCTTTTTGAGCCACCACCTTTTTTCCAGAAATACAGGTATGTAGAGTGCAGATTGCAGACCAATTGCATTGCAAATTCGAACTTTATTATTTTAACAGTAAATGTTATGCTACAAGCTTGATTTTTGTGATTTTTAGGCATTTTATTGTGCTAAGTGCAAGTTCTAACTCACCTGAGGATCAACTGGAATGGTATGGTATGGTAGAATCCAAGATACGGCACCTCATTGGAAACTTGGAGAGAAACTCACATATCATCCTGCCCCACGTTTGGCCGATTTCCTTTCCTGGGATTAACCTACCACCGAATCGATTCAGCACGCAATGGTTCATTGGTTTGAGCTTGGTGAAATTGAAGAAAAACGATTCAAATGAATTCGAAGCCATTGATCTCACGAGTGACATCTCTACCTTTACGGATTCAGGTAGGACGAGTTTTTAACGTAACTAATTTAAAGGACTAGAATTAGCGTACTCCATGGGCCAATTGTCCGAGTTGACGAACCTTTAATGTAAAGTGAAATGTAATTTTGACTTTTCTAGTCATACGCCATGCAATCGCATTAAAGATTTTGAAGGAAGGCATGGAACTTGACGCGGAGTATGTCTCCAGGAAACACTTAACCAAATTCTTGCCAGAGGAACTACTGGGTCCAAAGAAGGTAAATCAATTCAGTCCACTTAATATTTTAATGATTTCTGGAGCTTTGTAATAAAAATATTTTGTATCTTGTACAGAGCGACGCGGATGGTGACAAGAAGAAGCGGAAAAGGTCGTCAACTTCTATTAGTGAAGATCTGTCGAAGAAGAATAAATGTAATGGCGAAGAGAAACCTGCTGACGAGAAAATAACCGAGGTACACAAACTTTTTGGTTATTACGATTTGTATAATTATTTCCCCGTCCCCAGCCACAGACTATACAACTGTTCGAATCAGAAAATAATGTCCATTTCCCCATATGTAAAAGGAATGAGCCAACTTTACTAAAGTAGCCTTCAAATACATTGGTATTTTTTTAGCTTTGCCAGCCCCTGGCCCTTGACAAGGCGTCGTACTAGTTTTCAGCGTTGAGTTGCTTTGTTCATTTGCCCCTTATGCCCACCTTTCAATAATTTGTTTGTTTGTTTTCAGTGTTTTCTCAGAGGAATATAATTTGTGCTTTACGTTAAACAGATTTTTGAGACAGCAGTTGGTGAAGAGGGAACTAGCGAAAACAATGATAAGCCTGTCAATGATGTTGAGTCTTCAAATTCCAATATTCAATATTCAGGCGGACCCAAGGAGACCATTATGTCCCATCGAGAAGAAAGCCTTCTATTTAGCTAAATCAGTTATACTAAATTTTCCACTTCCACTGGATAAGGTTTACTCGTGAGATCAATTCTTGAACTCCTTGGTTTCATCCCACAAGCGACAACATCAAGTTATTGCGCCGACGTTTTGTGTCGGGATTTTTGTGTATGGAGAACAGGTATGTTGATTTTGTTTTTCAATTTTACGTGGAATTTTACAATAAATGATAACAATATTTTCACAAAACTGATTCGCCTATTGTTCTCAAATTTTAATCATGTGAGGCTAGCATTGATTGTTGAGTAATGTGAGTACATAAGCCTACACTTTTTCAGTATCTTGTAGGACAACAGGTCACTAATTAGAAGATTTTATATGAAAGGCTTAATACAACATGTCTTAGCTTGAAAAGCTATATAGAGTTAAGCCAAAGCCATTAAAACGTACATCATTAAGAAGTAGGCTTACTAATAAAACCAAATAATTGCTTGTTATATGCAGGCTGCATAGGAAGAACCGATTGCTTGGATAAACTCTTCTTACTTCAACTAGACGTTCCTGTACTGAAGCTTGTATTTAATTGAAAGCAAAACACGTCATTGCGAACATTTCAGCTTGGTGTAAAGCTGTGAAGTCACATCGTTCTAAATGTGAGCGTTTTTCGAAATAGATACTTGGACAAACAGAGTAGACGGTGACAGGGGTTCGCCTTTTAAATCATGTAACTGGATGTGTCGATAACCTAAACAATAAAATAGTTTAATTGCCTACCCCCTGGGCAATCCAAATTAAATCCAAATTGAATCAATTTATTGATCCAAATTTAAGAAAGGAAATATGTTTCTATGATTACCTGGGCAAATCGCAGTCAGTGGGATGGCATAATGTGCTGAATTACGAAACAGTAATCACATTTAAGTAATTAAATACGATAAATTTGTCATGATCAGTATACTTTTACCTAGTGGCATATTTGCTCCGGTGTAAGCGTAATCCTTGACTCGAATGTATATAAATGCCAGTTCTGGACAACGAATTTGAGTTTCGAATGTTTCATTCCACCCCGGGTTAAACCCATTATTTTGAACATGTTTAGTTGCGAACATAGCTTTATCTTGAGGCAAACCGATTACCTGCATTCAAGCAGGCAATAATAATAATTGTGTTACGAATAAGTATAGTATAAAAATACCACATTCAACGCACCCTGATTTCTACGTAAGGGTCTACAATCTCAGGGTTCCCTGGTGCTTTTGGTAGGTGTTGACCACTTATTATCCTCATTCGTAACCGGACCCCACCATCTTTAAGATACGAGCTAGGGTCAAATCTTGTCTTTGGATTTCTTAGGAACTCGGGCTTAAGCACGTACCCACAAGCACCATTCTCCACAAAACGTGCAAAATTCAAGTAGTTAGAAATGTCTTCTGTCTGGTAGTTGAGTGCAACTGTAGTATAAAAGATTTGATCAGTACTTGCTAAATAATTATTCATTTATGAGTTCTCACCAATTTGGCAACCAGCATTCCAGAATTGTATTGGGTCAAAATTAGATGATCCTGTTCTAGTACCAGCTGGATAAATTCTGCTTAGTTGACGTTTATTATAATCAACAAAATCCGATCCCTCTAATTCAGTGAGCTTGACTGCTTTTGCTTCCGAAAAGGAACTCATTTGATAGTATTTTTGGTTACATTTTGAATCCCAGAATGAATTGAAGTGGACAGCTTGAACTAGGTTTACGAGTGACGATAAATCATCTGTTATTTGCTGCAAATTTGAGTGCAAATAATTAAATCGTTAATATTTCCTGGGGTGATGCGATAAGCATACCGTATTGGCCATTCTTGAAATGACTGCCCCGTCTAGTTTAGTTTCTTCGGATGATACAATAATAGCGTCTTCCTGAACGTTTAAGCCATTTGTCTGTTAACACAAGAAAGTTATTAGCATGGCATCTTCTATTTCTCTCATTATAATTCTTCACATTCATACCATTGGCATGGAGTTTGGGGTATTCATTTCCGCAGTTAACCCTACTTTCATAGCTTCTTCATACGATCTAGGTATAGATTTATGTGAAAGCAAAGTGGGCGTCTCTACGTAAAACGCGGATTTTGGCTTATATTTTTTGGGAACTGGACTTGGATTTGCCATCGCTGACTTCGTGGTAGGTTTTTTCCCTTTTACTAAAATTTTACACCTGAGCTGATTTGGCGAAGGTAGAAATTCCAGTGAATCGTCAATTTCTTCTTTATACAAAACATCGCCCAAGTACTCTTCTAGCAAACTGGCAGCCCTCTTTTGAAATGGGGCCGTGCAATGATTTTCAAGTGAAAGGATCAGAGGATACTTAGATTTTGCGAATGCATAGGGTTTGATGACATCTTCAAGAACCTCCTTTAAAGGGATTTTTGTTGTTAATGTAAAACCGTGTGTAATTAGTGGTTCTCCGTCATCATCCCCGTCCCATAAATCAACTATGAATAGCGGAAATCGATTAACATTCACAAGATTGGAAATGGATTACAGCCCGATATCTTATTTGATTTACTCACGTTCCACACACCGACAACCTCTACGTATAGCATCAGCGTAACCTTCCAAACTGCTCTCACCACTCAATTGGTTCCCTTTCAAATACCTGATTTTAGGAATACAAATCACAACGTTACTTTGAGGCAATTTGAAAATTTTTGTGAGACAAGTTATTTACGTATTGTGGGATGATGCAATGTAATAGTGAGACAATGGCTGGTTCATATCCTGATAAATCTCTTTTTGGGATTCTTCAAAAATATCAAATTGCTGAGATAGCAGCATATTTAGAAATCCGGCGCAACTCATTTGTTTGTTCTTCTTCATGTCCGACTGCTCGTAAGTATCAATTAGGTCTTCACAGTCTTCAATAGAGGCCAAGGCATAGTCACTTTGTTCCTTTTGTAAAAATGCACATAATTCATGTGCTTTCAGAATTCCTTGCGTGGTTGAGTAACTAATATCGAGACATTTTAGATGTATTTTAAATATCTGAAAACGTGAATAGCGAATACACATGCTGAATTTAGTTCACCTGTTGAAGAGTTCCTCAATCTCTGGTCTACGAAGTAGTTTAAAATAAAACGCTATGAATTCATCTTCGTCCAGGACTTCCTCGTGGCCTGGATCTGTAGCTCGCTTTGTATTGGCTTCATCAAATAAACTTTTTGCTTGGATATCATGCATGTGGATATTTAGCTCTTCAACTAATTTCATTGTTTCTCTGAAGGACAAGCACTTATTTCCGTCTAAATCTGCCGAAAGAAATTTTTTCCTTAACCAAGTCTCGTAGCTCCTCTCTTGTTTTTTTGAATAATGCAAGTTTATTAAATATTCAATGCAGCGGACCTACGTTTTAAGTTAGAATAGTTAATTACAACTAAACTACAACATGTATCAATATTTATTGTATATTATTTAATTACCCATTTATCCGCAATGTCTGGACACGGAGCCACCAAGTCAAGGGATTCTTTCTTTGCCCCATGAATGATTGAAAAACAGTTGTTCTCTTCCACACTTGGTTTGGAATCATTGGATTTTGACCTCATCCTCTCTTCCTCTGCCCCAACACGGTTGAATGTGTCAGTTTTCCATCCCTTCCGTACATCCCAGATGTCATTCACATCAACTGTTTTATATGGTTAACTTGATTGAATATATCCGCAACAAAATGTTTTGAAAGTAGAATTGTAGTACAGAATTCTTACGGTGCATGCTCTCATGGTCGGCCAAACAAGCAATTTTGCGAGTCGGGTCATACCTCACTTTCATTGCTTCTAGATCCAAAAGAAATCTTCGCCGATACCATTTCTGCGGGGATCGGACTTTCCAAAGATAGGAACCTGTCTTATGCAATGCTTGTAGCGAATCTTCCAATCCCTTCGCTTTCTCCAAAATTTCTACAAAATTATATCATTCCATACACAATTTATTGTATAGTGCAAATACCCTGTCTACTTCGCTTTCAAAAGTGTATATTGATTTCCAATTCCTCTTCACCAGTATGCAATTTTTTACTCCTACTTATTTGCGTGTCAATTTGAATATGAACATCGTAGAAGCTAGAATTCATGTTCTAGGTTTTTATGCTCAATGACGGCGATTATTGCCTGTTGGTAATTGTCGGAGTTTTTTTTATTAAGCCAAATTTGGTTCGTGTGATATTTATTTACACGCATCACGACAATGATTTGCATGGTAAAATGCAACGAAAAGTTCTTCAAATGCAATACAGTTGTCGTTATTGCAGGGCAAATATTTTATTGAACTTGTCTAACATTTGTCCTTCACGCATTCTAAATTCACTTACAAGCCACTGTTTAAATTTTTAAGTTTCAATACAACGAAAGTTTTCCTGCAAATCTATTACCAAGTCAGGTTAGATTTCCTTTATCTATCAGCCCTCGAGTTGAACTATAACAGCAAGTGTCAGGATTTCTCATATATGGTAAAAACTTTAGAAATATGTCTAGTTCCGACCTGCCATTCCCAGAGATGGTTTTCTAAATTTTTCGACATCGACATGCCGGACGGAATCCGGCAATTTCGGATGTCTCGATGATCGCAAGCCTAATGAAAAAGTCCGTCGCACAGTTGTTCTTTTTTGAACTCGTTTATCAACTTCGTCCATTTTAAAAAAAAAATTGTCACTTGTAAAACAAAATTAGTTTTAACAGTGGACTAAATTTAAACTGAGTGGAACGTTTAAATAATCGACGCTTAAAGGTTAAATTGTAGCACAGAAATGTTCTGAGCGTAGTCACACTTGAAAAATTCATCCTTAGAAGGACGCAAAAGCATTTCTAAATCACCACTCTATCCTGATAAGATTATATTTAAACTAGGCCACAGTGTGACCGGCGTAAACTATTGTGCTAAAAATTGATTGTGAATAACCTATGTACCACCGCGTACACGCTTAACACTACTGGTAAGATAATGTAGTGCTACCGACTTGCTATCCGAATTCACTCTGTTGCGTGTTGAAAAATTTTGTTTAGAAAAGTAAAGCTAGTAGCATTGGCCAGGAATGCGTGTTGGGCTGGAGTACATTTGCGTTTGCGTTATTCCAACCAAGTTCTGTCAGACGCAGCGTTGTGATTGGTAGAAATTAAAACCAACCCTCTCAATTAATGATTTTATTTTATTTGTAAGAGATAGAAAGGACAATGTACAAATTGGCAGACAGACTGAGGGAGGCTAGCGAAAACTAAAATCTGACAGGACGGCCGGCCGCGCGGCGGCGGATGTGTAAGAGTTCACCGAAATGTAAACAGCTGCTAGCTGCGAATTTGATACTAGCTTGATGGGGGTGTAAAGCAAAAAGCCAGTATCAATTGCTTACCCAGGTTCTTCATTATATATATGTTAGAATTCCTCCGTAACCTAAACACACTTCATACAGAACTGAAGAAAATCGATAAGACACTTGCGACAGTTCAAGCTATAGTATATCAATTATTCACCCTCAGCAAAGTACTTCAATTAAGTCTTTCTTGTCTTGTAAGTAGACCGAGATAGATCACTGGCACCACAACCACATTACGGTTGACTTTGAGAAATGCAAAGATGAAAATATGGAAAAAGTTGTAGAAAATCTATCCTTGGATTAAATACCTTTGTTAGGCCGGCTTACGAACCGAAACTGCAAAATGGAACTTCTATCTGTGGCTGGAAAACGAACTATAGGCGCAACAACTACAGCTGGATCGGAGAGAAAACGGCAGATGCGATTCGCACAAATCAATATTGTTACATGTGGGTCAAGTTAAGCAATGTTTTCTGTTTGCGAATGAAAATATGCTGTCTGTTGCCGGTGGAAGAGGATCATTCATTTGGCGAAGTATTACGTACGCACATGCAAATTACAATGGTGCACAATGCAATGCTTTTTTTCATTTTAAATACAAACCCCGATTCTGCAAATAAATTACACATTGCATTGTAACTTGTGAAATGTGAATATTAATAACAACTTAAGCGATTATACTGGAGTGGAGTAGAAAGTACAATATGAAACTTCAAGAGTATGAATCAGGAATAAAATTAAAAGCGACATTTTAACTCTAGACCAGTGATCTTAACTTTCTGTCGAATTGTTTGCAATGATAAGCGAATTTCTGGTTTGCTCTAGGGTCGATGGTCGTTCGGTCCTTAAATCAATTTTGTATTCTTTACATGCGGTCTGTTGAAAACAGCAGCAGGATGCATTTTAACATTAATTTGTGTGTAGGGTTTCGGTTTGCTAGCATGTTTTGCAATGGCCATTATTTATTCAGGGTTTGCGAAATAGAACTCATTTTACATTCTGCTTTTGCAAAATTTTAGGAAATATAACTCACCATCACACTCCTTCTTCTTGGATCGATGGTGCCTTCTTAGCAGCGACATTTCACAATAATGGCTGCAAATGAGCGTGCAAAAGCGATGCGCAAATGCGAGTATAAATGTATAAAACACAGTATTATGGAATGAACTCAGAAACACTTCCAGCAAAATATATTGTAGATTTGTAATTAAAACTCTAATTTAGTGTGCAAGTATAATTTGTAAGAATGGAACACAATTTTGGTCAAACTGGAATGAAGGAAGGATTACGTTAACATTTTCCACGTCCTAAGTTGCAGTAAAAACAATATCCTAAATTGAACACAAAATTAACAACAAATACGCTTGAACGGACACAACCAAAATATGCCACGGGAAGGCTTAAGGAAAGTAATACAATTAACCACAAAAATGAGCGATATACTGACGAATTGCTTGGGAAAATATACAAGGAACTTCATGCATTACTGTTGCAATAAATGTACTAATTCAAATGATAATCAGGTTGTCTGTAACTCTTTCGCGCACATAGTATTATATTCCACGTGTTCGTAGTTATTAAAACTTAAGACATACGGATTCTCAATGTGTTGCATGACGTGTGCTTCTCAGAACCCAGTTCTTAATGTGCAAAAAATTATGAACTCATTGGCGGAATGAGTCATCGTGATTGCCATAACAAACCCACTCTTTCAATGCAATGCAAATTTGTGTGGCCCAATGCTAACATGAGATGGAAAAACAGAAAAAAAGGCACAAACCGGGCTCAATATAAGGACTGTCTAATTTATTACGAAGGTCTCAAGAAAACATAACATCACTATTTACAATGATTGGTCATACATATAACATTTGTCTTCATTTTTAATGAAGGACATAGTGCGTTTAGGTCATCTTTCAAAATACTTAAATGACAGCACCTTGAATAATTAGTACAAATATATCTGTCCGTACTACAGAGGATTTAACGATGTGGCGAATGAGAGTTTATCCCAAGACGCCGTCCAACCTGCCGGGATCACCCTGTACTTCGAATCTGTAAAAAAAATTCAGAACTACAAGTTTTACTAATAAGTTTCAATTATTTTAATCAACACCAATGGGTATGGCTTATAATCTCTAGTTGAACCCCTTACATTGAATAAAAGTAAATTGATTGAGTGCTTTAATTCAAATAATCAGATCAATTAGCTCGATGAAGATCAAATGGACAAACGACAATGTCAAATCCATTTGAGGGTTCTTACCAAGCATAGGATTCTCCGGTAGAGGAGAACTCCATATCTCTTTCATAAACTCGTCAGCTTTTCGTATCACTTCATCAAAAGAAGCGGTCAGAGCAGTGGCCATTGCATCCAATTCAAATCTCCAGAGTGATTCTATGGTGTATGCCATGTCACGCTTCACTTCTTGATGAAGCCGACTAAGTATATCCCAAATCTGCACCGTGATTGCAATGTCTTCAAACCGGGATCCTTCTTTCAATGAAAATATTTTTCTTTCCGCCTTCCTCTTGTTCTTGCTTGATTGACGAGTTTTTCTAAAGCATTTTTAAGTTACGCATTAGAAACCTATTACGCATGCAAATCGTTGTAAATATACGCCTGAATTGATTAAGCGAACTTACCCAGTCATTGAACTTGTCATTGATCCACTTCTAATTGACGACGTGGTTGATACACTTTCTGTGTCGGAAAAGTTTTCACCGGTTCCATCCTCGGCGGCCTGCTCCTTTTCCGCTTTCAATGTTTTAACTGCCCGAAGACGCTTTACGTAGTTCTCGGTTTCCCGGGCGGTCTTCTGCAGGAACCCCTCCAAATAGCCCGATTGCTCAATTAATTTTAATTTGATAAATTCTGTCATGGGCTTTGTTAGTTCGCTTTCACTTGTCCTGGTAGCTAATGAGTACGCACTGAGCCACCTCTTCCCTCTGACCCAAAATTCGATTGCGCGCTGTGAATTCTTCAAGTGTAGCTCGCAAAGTCTTGCAGCGCCTTCAAAATCCTTCAAGAAAAGCCCGTAACTAAAATTAAATGTTACTACCCTATTTTGACTTTTGTAATATTGGAATATGCCTTACCTCACGATCTTCCAAAACAACAAGGAGGTTGTTGCAAAGCTCACTGAATGCCTCCTGTTGAAAATTTTCTTCGTAGCAAATTGAAAGGGCCGCCTCCCAAGAAGCAGACTTAGTACAGCAGTCTAGTGCTTTAGCAACATTTCCACCTCGTCGATACAAAATACTAGCCTCCCTTAACTTCCCACTATTCTCCAAGGATCGCCCATACAGTATTTGGATTTCTCTTTTAAGTACTTTAATATCTTCTGCCCCTCTAGGTTTCGTTTCCTCGTCTGACGCTTCTTGAATACTTTTCAAGGTACTTGAGTAGAGTCGATGCCTCTCAACAAATTTCAGCAATTCATCGTGCTGAACGGTTGTGTCCACTAGCAGACTCTTCACAGCTTTCGAATACTTTTTTAACGTGTTATCAATTGAAAAGCAGCGCTTTTCTGGTGACAATGACTGCAAATCATTTAGTATTGGCAGATACTCTAAAAATATAATGCGGAAATATAATTAAAATACAAATCCAATCATATCCAGTGCAGTTTGAGGAAACCACGAGTAATTAATTGTTTAATGTATTTTGTACCTTTAGGATCCCTGTTCAAACAATCAGCAACTACAGCTGTCAAGTTAAGGTCGTATGTTCCAAGGGCAGCTTCATACAATACTTCAGGATTTTCTGAGTAGAAACTGCAATTCATTGGCAAAATCAGAACCTGACTCTGGAAAACCATCTCCATTCCAAATTCATAGCCGCAATTATTACCTTAAAAACTTAATATGACTTTTTACTTTCTCCCTGTCCTTTTCTTCGGCTATCAGCGGTGAATTCAAGGCTTGCTCATATAATCCTAACTTTGCCATTGCAGCCAGGAATGGTTGTGCATAGTTTTCCCTTGTTTCCAAGCTTGTGGTTAGTTTCTCTAAAATTCTTCTCATGGACTCAACGGTCTCCAAGTTTTCAGTGGATAATTCAGTTACAAATAGAACAAGTAAGTTTGGATCCTGAACATCCTCTACTAAGCTATTAATGGCTTGGTTGATGGTCAACTTCTGTGTTCCTTCTGCTTCTATCTTCTTCAATTCGTCAATTAACACATTAGCGTTGATCCGGTGACGCCTCATAGCTGTCATTATTGTGCCGTAGCTTCGATTACTTTCGTTTCGAAGAATAATTCTCAATGAAGCAATCACCAGTGGACGAGGAAAAATTGTTTCCAAATTCCCTCTTGGTAAAACTTGAAGGACTAGTGATGGTTCAAACCCTCGGTTCCAACAGCATGATACGGTAACGGACCCTTTCTCAATTTTTCTTGTATATTTCTCGACGATAGTGGTAGTAGGGTTTTTTGACAATAAAGCGTTGTGTACATCGTTTACATGAATGATTTCCAATGACCCTTGAATGGTTGTAAAAAGTATATAATCCTCAAATGTTTCTATCGATGTGCAATCAGTGGCCAATTGAAATGAGAGATTTGGTGATAAAAACGCTTCCAATTTTCTGGTGTGCGGTTCGTGTGCAATTACGATTAAATTGGATTTTAAATCTTCCTTGCCAATGCCAGCGTTTCTTCGTGGATACAGGTACTGAATTGTTGTGAAGCAATTTGGTGGGATTCTGAGTAGTAATTCTGCCTCCAAGCTAGCCAAGTTTAGCAACACAAGTGATCCGCCTGTTTTCTGTATGAGGATATGGGCCGCCTCCTCACATTCCCATTCCACTGATGTCAGTGTCAAACAGTTAATAGAGAGAGAAGTTCGTAAATTGATAGTGGAGTCGCTGGCGTAGTTAGCATTGGTTTCATACAGATCTGGAGGCAGTACCCATATAAGTAGTTTTCCTTCCTTTATTCCACACAACGTTAAAGAATTCGGCCAAATCCAACCATAAGCGCTTCGAAAACGACCATCATCATCACTTTTAATGGTGCGCAGTATTTCTGGACCGTCTTGTCCGTTCTTTACAAGAAGTACTTTTCCAGAAGACAGTATAGCCAAAAAGCCGTTCCAGAAACTGCTGACGACGACCTCTTTGAGTACAGACTCAAATGATACCTTAAACACAAAATAGCAAGCATTGTCAAAATTTGCTATACTTGCATTTTAATTGAGAATTATGAATGAAATTGAATGAAACGGACCTGTCGAAATCCGTAAGGAGGGGGAGCGCAGTTGTCTCGGAACGGTGTGTAGTAAATAGTATTTCCACTGACTGAAGCCGTAATACAAGAGCCGCCTGATTTGGCCGAGGAGTATCCAAATTTAAGTTCGTAGGCGGAATAAAATCCACTCTCGAAAACTATGTAAATCCTGCCGGCAACAGAAAATCGAGTTATCAATGTAACAACAAATCTAAATCATTGATATGCATTAACATCTTAAAGGAAACTCACTTGTATGGGGACTCCGAGTCCCAAGTAAAAAACTTAATATCATCCAGCTTTTTCTTTTCTTCACTCTTCCTTGAAGTCGCAATAGAACGTTTGCACATCCAGACGTAATTGGATCTGTACCAGAGCTCGACTTTATTCTTTTTTCGCAGTGCCAGTATATCAGAAGCGGTATTCCAGGATAAGCTCAAAATTGGACCTCTGTCTTGAACATTTCGTCCTTCAAATGGGTTAAACTCTGACCTCTTTAATCCATTTAATTCATAGAATGAAACCGTACAGTCCTGCTTCCCCGGCGGTGGCCTCTCCAATGTGGCGATTAGGGCTCCAGACTTTTGCCAAGCCAATATCTGATTCATAATAAGAGCTGAACTTTCTGTAGTGGCGAAAAAAACTCCACTTTCGTCATAAATTCGGAGCTTCCTCTCTTTAATAAAATAAGATTAGTTAACACACAAGCATCTTAATTCCCAGGGTTATTTTTTTGAATAAGTTGTGCAGCTTACCATCGCCTTCACCACTTGGATAATTAACAACAAAGAATCGGCTGTCGTGTCTCCAGCACAGCGTAACATCATTGTTTCCAGGTTCAACGGAAGTTGACTGTAGAAGTTCCTCCTGAACAATCATTTCCAGAGCTGGCATGGATAGCAAAAGTAGACCGCCAACACTTGTAATTATTGTGACAAGTCGGGAATCCGGGGACACGGAGAAGTTGGATATCCCAGCTTCAGACTGGAATAGCTCTTCAACCTGTTCAGGCGTGTGAATAATGAAAGTGAAAACAATTCCATCCTTATATTTCTTTGAAATACTACTACTGAACCCCTTACCTCATTGTTGAGATAATACTGAAGAAACGCACCACGCAGAGTAGCCGCATATAAACATTCCGTCGAAGGGATAAATTGCATAAGAAACGTGTCTTGCAACAAATTACTCTTCACCAACTCCTCAATATGATTAAATTCTGAAATCCTGACCAGATTCGACAGAAACTGTTCATTACTGTTGTCCCCATTGACCTCCTCTCCATCTCCATTTCCGATTCCAATGCACCCGAAAAGACACCCGCTTTCACCCGCACAAAACACGGATGATGCTGGCAGTGGCAATGGACTGGAGGATGTAAATTTGTGAACAAGAAGAATATTTCTCATCTTGACCTTAACCTTTTTGGTACTCAACTAAATATAGTCTTAAATACGAACTTCCTGAAGAGCAAACAGTGCTAATTTACGTGTCGATGACCAAGCAAACATATTCAACTTATCCAGCACCCCACAACGGCAATTCCACGGTTTTGAGTTTTGTCAGCCAATATAAAGTTGACGTGTCATGTACTTTTAATCAGAAGAATGCCGCTTGTTCGGCAAATCGTTAGAATTTCAAGGTTAAATTAAACGCCAGTAATGACAAAACGTGGCCAGTTTTAGCACCCAACACAATGAAATGTGTTGGGTCGGCCTAGGCGCCTTTTACACGTTTAAATAAGTGTGGCAAGGAAATGTGGGGTTCAGGGCTTCACGAGGATGCGAGATTTTTACTGCGCGAATCCAAGTGCTTCCTTTACGATCCCAGTAGATGACGGCAAAAATGGAACTACAAAAATGAAACAATCTAAATCTAATTCTAGTTTTGGTTAAAATTTTGCACGCTACACCAACAGCGTCAGTTGGGTTGTGTGGGATAACCCATAATATTGAAATTTTAATCTCTCAATTTTCTAAATATAATTATGTGGCTAAGGCTGCCCCTGAATGCCAACCTTTAGTATATCTGTTGGAATCTTTGAGCTACATTCGTATATTCCCGAAGACGGTGCTTTATACAAATAAATAGTTCCGGCTGATAATTTTTGGTACATGAAAAAGTAATTTTTGTTTTCACTTTAAATTAAATTAAATAGTAATCACCTATATTCAGGCTAGCCCATAGCTATATTCGCCCAAATGCATCAAATTAATTACCGAAACTAAACATAAAAACCCCATCATTGTAGCTCCACCGTTCACCTCTCAAAGGCTTGGAATCTTCAAAAGGTATAAATCAAATGCTATGAACGCCGCATAAGGCGTATGGAACTGTAAACCTGAGAAATTTCACCCGTCTTTCAAACGGAGAATGATCTCCAGGTAATCCTCCTTAAAACTCGAAATAAAAAAGCTTAATATCAATATGTTTCTTCAGGACTAGTAGTTCGGCATGAAAGGTCTCCCCGTTTCTTTACCATAAACTGGTCGTTGCCATTATGCCATTACCAATTGAAATTCATTCCACGCGATAAATGGTGATTGAGATAGAGATGGTACTCACCTCAATGGGGTTTAGTATACAATGGATTGTTTGGAAGAGGGCAGGGTGCTCTTGGTCTTTCAATATCCGGGGATCCCTCCAACGCACCCACATCTTTGTGTTGTAGATTTTCCATGAAAAAAGGGGAGCCCTGGATTGTACTGACTTATTCAGAAGTCCGGAAGGCAGTTTGGTCCAACGATGTAATCCTTGATCCAATCTATCTTGATATGCTATTTGTACCGTGCCACTTCCTGTTTCCTCATTGTCACACCATCAGATGCGACCTTTTCAACTACGCTGGCCAGTTGGAATGAAGTACATTTAATCTTCCTTGACTAGATATGCTCTGCAAAACTCACACCTTACGCCAAAGACTGTACCCATTACTAATTTACTACGATTGAGCACATTAAACAGAAAAAGCATAATAAAATTGTATTTGCTTTTGCGATGATGTATATGTGTATGCGGAAAAATTGTGGCAAAAAAGGAAAGAAAATATAAACAAAAAATTCTAAATGAATCTATTTTAATATTTTTAGAATGGGGTTGGTGTTAGTCTTGATTGCCTCTAATTTGTCGGTTGATTTCATATGGTGAGCTTGAATATGTATGAAAGGATACCAATAAATCCAGTCTTTCTCTTCTATGTATATGAGCTACATACTGCACAGTAGTAAAAACCGAGACCCGAATATTCTCTTTCACCCGGTTAATTCAGCGGCACTGAACCCCGCCACTATACCCAGCAGCAGCAAACAATCCACACACGTCAGAGCACAACAATAATGAGTCAGTTCAGCCGAAAGGTCAGCGGAGGTCTTCTTGTTTTTGTGGACACGATCAGGATGAGTTTGAAAAGAGCGATTTGTGTCAATCATCATTAAATTAGGAAACAATGAACTCCCCGTGCCATTCTGCCCAACCTAGTCCATCCCAACACAACACAATACGCATTAACCCTAACACAGGTTCATATGATGTGCGTTACCATCCACGGCCTTATTTCATGGGATGAGGATAATTCCAGAGCCGCCAGTTTTTATTTTGACGATAAATCCTGAAGAGAATTCATCCGCGAGACGGGAGTTCGCACGCATTTTAACCAAGCCACGTCACGCGTCAAACCGAATTTGTGCCTTGCATGATGAAGCAAAGGCAAGGGTGCATCAAACCCTCAAATAATAAATTAATCCAATCGTTTCATTTAAAATGAATTCTACCCAGTCCATTCGTAAGGATTTCTGTAAAAAAAAACTGAAATCTCACATTTTTACTCAACAAGAACTGCCCGTACGTCAAGTCTAAATCCCTGCAGGCGCCAGGACGAATTGAAGGAGAAAACTTGAAAATGGCACCAAGCCCCAGCGCAATGCTGAATGTTGATCATTCATCTCCATGTGAATGGGGAACGCGTACTCGTCAATTGAATTCAGTCATGTCATCATACTTGAGACCCTGGGTCGATTGGACTTGGTCTTGTGGCTCAACAATGGCTCCGTCATCCAACCAACCCTACTTCAGGGAATTGTTCGTTTGTAATCATTCGTGTGCACGTGGGCATGTGGTCTTTGTCTTTATTAAAAGGTGAAGTTACATTTTAATCAGGTTTTTCAGTCTCTCCCCCTCCCACACCACTACATACGAAAAAAACTCGCTTATACATTTTGGAACTTCATTTGTGCAGATATCATTCTCAAAGACGACATTTTCTCCTGTTTTAAAATGTGTGAAATATTTTAATCAGGTTTTTCAGTCCCTCCCCCTCCCACACCACTACATACGAAAAAAACTCGCTTATACATTTTGGAACTTCATTTGTGCAGATATCATTCTCAAAGACGACATTTTCTCCTGTTTTAAAATGTGTGCAATTTTGTTAATTTACGTCTAAAGTTGTTCGTATCGGAAAGGTTCATTTGTGTGCCTGATTTTGAATATTTTCCACCAAATATGATTTAATAAACTACGCGTCATATTCTGTAGTGTCATTGCTCTTGTTCGCGTCCCCTCCAATCAGTGCGAAGTATGCAAACAAACAGCTTAGCGTTTTATTGGCAGAATGACGAAAAAAAGGCTAAAACCTTGCAATGACGAATGAATGAGGGACGGGGTTGATGATGAAAAGATCCACCGTTGCGTTGGTGGTAAGAGATAAAGCCTTCAAGCATCAATATCCATGCTAATACTAACCAATTCATTCAATATGCGCTTCAAATCCTCTCCTCATGATGTCCTCACTCAACACTAAATTGCCCAAAAGGGCCAACTTCTCCCCTTGAACACGGAAGAGCCCTATCCGGACGTTAGATTGAATCCTCTATAGCCCCCAGTAAGGTTTTGGTAAATTCATGAGTTTTCCTCATCCAGAGATCACATGGAGTGCTTTGTACTGGCTTATTGTCATTTTATGGAAGCCTAACTAACCGCTTTGACGGCTTTTGGGCACGGCGGGTCTTGTGGTTGGAGTCCGGTATCATCAGGGGCTGGAACAGATTTCTCTCCCAAATTTCTCCAGGCTATCTTTCCAGGATTCCAGTCTCTGCTTACAAAATACTAAGAGTTGGGTACTTGACTGACTACCCCCTTCCCGCTCGTCAGGCCAAATCCGGGCTAACACAAGATTAAACCCTGTAATATCGATGTCAGCGCCTCCAGTCAAATAATATAATATCCGCTCCTCTTCCACGTAGATTTCCGTTGGTTTTGCTTTTGTTGTGAGACGTTAGAGCGGAGGAGGCCGTTTCCGTTTTCGGATTTGATGAGGAGTTTGGTGGTAATGAGAATACTGTTTTAATTACAATTTAATTAAGACGGGAATTTGCCTCCAAGCTGAACTGAGATGTGGTGGAAAACTGGCGATGTGAGCAGGCCTACGTATGTTGAAGGGTTCCAAATCCGGGCTAACACAAGATTAAACCCTGTAATATCGATGTCAGCGCCTCCAGTCAAATAATATAATATCCGCTCCTCTTCCACGTGGATTTCCGTTGGTTTTGCTTTGGTTGTGAGACGTTGGGTCGGGGGAGGCGGTTTTCTGATTTTATGAGGAGTTTGGTGGTAATGAGAATACTGTTTTAATTACAATTTAATTAAGACGGGAATTTGCCTCCAAGCTGAACTGAGATGTAGTGGAAATCTGGTGATGTGAGCGGGCCTACGTATGTTGAAGGGTTTTCCCCCAGTAAGGAACAAATCAGGCCCTATTTAATATTTACCCATTTCTGATTTAATTAATTTTTTCCGCCTTTCACTGAGTTAATTCCAATGATTTACTCCAGTGGAATAATAAAAATAAAAGTTGCTTTGGGTATTGGCACAAATCAGGCCCTATTTAATATTTACCCATTTCTGATTTAATTAATTTTTTCCGCCTTTCACTGAGTTAATTCCAATGATTTACTCCAGTGGAATAATAAAAATAAAAGTTGCTTTAGGTATTATGGGAGGAATGGGTGCTAGTGTAGTGTGAACGTGAGGAGTAATGCTTTTACCTGACATTAGGTGCCAGTTTGAATTTCCGTTGTTAATGAATGAATTTGTAAAGGGTCACGACGTAACGTGTGGAGGATCGATTCCTCTCTCCCTGCCCCTTTAATTTTTCATTGTAGGATTTTATTGTAGGGAAACTCACTTCCCATTCTGGAAAGGGAAATTGGATGACAAATGACTTTAGAATTGATTGAACGAACTATACGGAGGGGCCCAACCGTAGAAAAGTGCTCCGGTGAACTTCCTCACAGCCACTGTGCATTATGGAATTACATAATGACTTTTAGACATTTCTTCCTCGGACGCACGTAACATAATAGCTATATGCTCATATTTATTTTGCTGACCCAAAAGCTTTTCATGTCCTCAATTACAATGGAGAAGGTTGGGAATTTACTCAATTGTCAGTGCCTGGCCTGCCATGCCTTTGCTCGTAATGAATGTGTAATATAATACGAACTGGGACAGTAGGGGTCCTTACCTGCCCAGGATAATGGCATGATGGTTAAAATGAATTAGGGACAGAGACTTGAGCCAACACAGATAGGAGGAAACGAGGCGGGGGAAAAGTCAATAAGGGCTAACGCTAACGTAATGTACGTTCTCGGTTTTATTAGTGTGAGGACAAATTACACGGGCATTCTCCTCCAATGTGCATGTGCAATGTGTTTGGGGACATACCATTCCATTCAGTTGGATTTGGTTGGATTTTACNGAGGACAAATTACACGGGCATTCTCCTCCAATGTGCATGTGCAATGTGTTTGGGGACATACCATTCCATTCAGTTGGATTTGGTTGGATTTTACCTGAGAGGAGGGGAGGGAACCCATAGGGATAAATGATAGGGAGGACCTTCATATCATAATCAGTGAAAGTCAAGTAAATAAATATTTCCGTCTAATTTAAGAAATGGGAAAAAAATTGATTTGGACTTTATTTTAAGGCGTGTAAATTAGAATTGATTTTGAATTTAGGAAGGAAAAATACACTTTGAGTAGTACACGGCTGCTGGGATCAACCCCTCAATTGCACGCTTTTATTCAATACAGTAATCCATTGAATTGCGTCTCTCTTTGTTCGTGTTAATTTGCAATGTAATTCCATGTGATCCTCCACAGGAAAGGTACAAAGAGGGGGAGTGTACCAATTACTTGAGTCCAGCTAGTGTTTTCTACGTGTCGTTTTTATTACGTCGACGTCTGCCAGGTTTTTCATTTAACTGCGTGAATTTATTGCTTCAAATCTCCCCCTACATGCATATAAAAATGCATTCTATGTTTACAGTGTTGACTGTTGACTCTTGTAATTTAATTTGTTATTGGGGAGCGGACCTTACTACGATCAGGGGGCATACAAGTACTAAAATCCTTTTAAAAATGCATTTTCATAAAGTATAGGGTAGCGTATGTTTCGGATATCTGAACTCCCAAAATTTTAAAGTTAGCATTCCAAGGGATATAAAATTTATTGTAAATACCAAGTGTTGTAAGAAAAATCTCACTGAATAAAATGACAATAGTTAATAAGCGGCAGATGGAATATTCCCACCCGGGTTTTGTATAAGAACATTTGGAAAATGAAATGAATATAAAATGCCCGGGCGTGAAAAAGTTTTGCAAAGAGGAGCAGTTGTCCAATTGAAATCTGATGAGCCGACAGGCAGACGCGAACGCGACGGACAGGTAAAGGTGGATCCAATTCTCCCCATTTGATGGGCCAAAGCACATTTCCATCTCTATTTGTACTTCTATTTTGACCGGAATTGTTTGCTTTCTTACTACAATTGTACACACAATTGGGTGGACGTAAGCGGCGCTGTATGACTGGGAACGCGGGACTTGGGACACAGGTGCAACAAATGGCGGTTTTTGGATGCCAAATGCCACTTTCCGAGTCCATGTCATTCCACACCACGCCGAATACCCAAAAAGCCACCACAGCTTTTGCCAAAATGTCCCACAATTATTTTGTGATTGATTCCATCTTGAATAAATATTTCACTTGTTAGCGAAGCATATCCTAAAAACTGAATATACACATTTTCTCGCCCTGGACCCTGTTGACTTTCCTCGCACTGCCCCAATTCATTTCTGTCAATCAAATGAAGGGAAGAAGCCTTCGTCGTCGTCGTCGGTAGACAGACAGGCTCTTTGCTGATTAATTTAAGCAATCAATTAGTGGAAAAGTACATTTCATGGTGTTCGGAAAAAATTCTAATTAGCACCTTCTGTCAAATTCCCCCATTCCCTGGCAGGAAATGCGTCACTCACAAATAAATGCCCATTAAAATATGACGTAGCGTAGTTATGGGATTCGGGGACTCTCGCCAGGTTCAAAAGGAAGGGTACAAAGATTTTCATCTTTAACATGGTGTGTAAATGAACGAGCCTTCATTTTCCTTCAATTCACACCTTAAGAGTGCTTCATACATTAAAAGAATACAATGTGACTGGGCAGTCAGTAATTTGGAATGCCATTCTGTCTGGGAACATCAGGATGAAGAGGGAATAAATACTAAGGTTGATAATTTCAGTAAATATTTAAGGAATACTTTACTATGTATAGAAAAATCTCATCTGCCGTTTAACATGGAGAGTAAGGGTTTATCCGATTTCCAAACAATTTATTCCAACTTGTTGACTCTGTCTGGCATTGGCCGGAGTGGAGTGCAATGCTTTTAGGAACCAAAAGGGGAAAAATAAAACTTAACCATCTGTACAAGTATGGACACAGGTGGGCAAAGCTTTTTCACACCAACGGATTTTAAAGTTTTTCAAACACTTGAGTACAATGGTTCATGGGACTGGACTAGATTTACACCATTCAAACGGATTTGTGTCGAATACAATGTATTTGCTAATGACATACACACAACACACAAATCAGGTTGTTCTTTTCGGTCGAGTAATTATTGAAATAAAGTCAATCCCTAACTTGGTTAAACCACAATTTGTCTGTTCTGCTTTGGTTTTGTGTACGTTACTTACGTACTTACGCAAAACTGGCAACAACTATACAAATCCTATTAACCTGGAAAATTAATATTTGACTTTCCTTGTGTGAATTCACGCAATCATTTTTAAATTTAAACAATTATTGTTTGTGCAATTATTGTGTGTACAATTCTTCTTTATTTGGAAACAAATTTTTTTACATATTATTTTCTCAGATAATAATCAAAGGGAACTCTTTTCACCACAAATCAATATCCATACACTCGACCAAATCATGCACGGCGGAGTTGTTCGTATTAAAAATTCAATCCAAACCGTGACCCCGATTAAGTATTTATGGGCCAAACGGTCGCACACCAATTCAAGGGGTATGGTAGGTAAAACGTAATACTTTTCATTGCGTGTGCTGTATTGGCTTGGAATGAGAGTAGTACGCGACACTTATGTAATCGTAGATCGATACGAGAGTAATTACGATTATCGTCTTTAATAGCTCGACACGGACAAGGCAGAACTCATTTCCGGTTAGGCACGCGTTTATGGACCATCAAAAACACACCCTTCCCTTTGTTCACTCCCACCTTCATGTATGGCATGACCTCTGCTTATTCGATTGTTAATACTCCACGCAATTGTATTTTATCCTTGTTGTGTCATTCATTTTATTTTATTAAAAGGCAGTTAGGTACACGTTGAGATTATCATAAGGAAATAGATTGTCGCAAGTTATATGTACGTCGTGTTAACTTTTTATTTAATAGGGCTGAAGATTACTACACTAACCACAAATGTAGCGAGATAAGTAAAATTTCATGATGTAATAGCTTTATGGCATTCACAGCCCTGCTTGCTGCATGCCTGGCATAAATATATTTGCCAAGGAGATTTTAATGTCGACGGATGAGTGAGACTTGAGTTCTCCACGAATCTGGCTGGAGTCTTTCCTCGACTAGCATAACAAAAAGTCTTCATTTTATTTGAACAATAAATATAAAAGCATTCAGGCTTCCCTTCATTTGTGATAGCTTTGAGTAGATTTTTTGGGTGCTAACGGAACAGTTGATTCTTTCCATAATGGAACGGTCTATATAAATAAGAGGTTTAACTGCACAAATGCAGCAGCTCCGTATGAACTTGATTGAACCCCTAGCTATGGTTTGGAGTAAGCAGAGTGTGTGCCAAAAGTCTCCTATTATTCAACCGTGTGCAATGCATAACAGGATTGAGTCAAAGTCTATAGACTCAACACTTGTCTTGTAGTCTTTCAGAACTTTCCAAATATTTAGCTACTTTGAGTAAGTATTGTTGGAGTGAAATGAGATGATTGCTTTCCTTGTCAACAAAGTAGTCCTCGTAAAGCGTCCTGGGCCCAGCCCAAGCTCATACACACACATACAAATAAATATACATGACTTGAATCTATTGGTTTAATGCAATTGTCAGGAGTAAATTACCTAGCAAATTGTTTACTTAATGCACGCACTCTCATTGATTCCAGTGACCTAGAATTGAAGCTGTGGGTTCATTTGCATTGGGATGAGGTGTACACGCATATCAAATAATTTCTTAAATATGTTCCTGATGTTCAGTAACAATTTTTAATACCGATATCTGTCTATATAATTTTGAGCTGTACTTATTTTTACGTAGAATCTAGGTTTATATTTAAAAATGCTTATTATTACTAAATGCTAAAATATAAGAAGCTTCTAAAAAACTTAAGCCTGACTTCATCCTGACAACTATTTGAATGAACCAATGACAAATTTTTCTTCATCGAATTATAAACTGGCAAATAGCACTTTCAGCCGGGATAAGCCCGGGCAACCCAGGCAATCCACCCTGCGATTTTTACTTAATGCACGCACTCTCATTGATTCCAGTGACCTAGAATTGAAGCTGTGGGTTCATTTGCATTGGGATGAGGTGTACACGCATATCAAATAATTTCTTAAATATTTTCCTGATCTCCAGTAACAATTTTCAATGCCGATGTCTGTCTATATAATTTTGAACTGCTTATTTTTACGTAGAATCAAGTTTTATATTTAAAAATACTGAAATTATAAGAAGCTTCTAAAAAAAACTTAAGTTTAACTTCCACCTGACAAAACTATGTATTTGAATGCGACCAATGCCAAATTTTTCTTCATCGAATTATAAACTGGCAAATAGCACTTTCAGCCGGGATAAGCCCGGGCAACTCCAGGCAATCCACCCTGCGATTAAATGAGTATTTCGAGAGCAAACACTTTCAAATAAAGTTGTCTGGCTTTAGTTTGGATTACCGTTTCATTTCATATCCACCAAGGGTTACATGTATATATTCTCCCTTCTCTGTACACTTTGGAATATAATATTGCTTGACAGGGGGAACGAATGAGAAACGCCTTCTATCTCTGTCTTCAGAACCGCAGCACAGCAGGCGGCCGGCCGGGTTCTGTAATGCATGGTTGAAAGGTTCTTTCCTCTTGCCATGAGTCATCCCATACCGTTTTCAAAATGGAAGACGAAGAAGCCAACATCAAAATCAAATCTATTCCCTTTCAACTTAAAAGGCGTTTTAGCAGTCCAGAATTTTGAAGTATCTCGCCTGAATCTTAAAATTTCTAAAAATTTGTCATGCGTCATGCGGAAAGCAATCATTCTTGATATTCGCTACACAGTCGTTAAATCTAGGTGACCTGGCTCAACCTTTTAAATTAATATTGGATATTGACAATAATTAGTCACTTGTTTTACTGTATTATGATCATTTTGTTTGATATTTTAGAAGCGTTTTCCTGATGCAGGAGAATGATAATTCCAGGAATGGGCGATTATGTGACTGCGCGAGATGATAATGGCGTGTCCGCTCCGCGTGTGACAATTGAGTGGGATCCAAATGCCAAGTGCATGCATGATGCATTTGATTGCAAAAGTTAGCACAGCATACATGTTACGAGTTGAAATGTCAATGACCTGGTCGTAGTGTGTTTATTTCATCCGGAAATACAATATTAGTTTAGGTGGATTGAATCACGGTTTGGGTGATCCTTAGTCTCGCATTCATATTGTGGTTATGTGTGTGTGATTATGATAAGGGACTTTATCGGTTGGAATTTGGATTTGTGAAAGTGAATGCCCTATCAATTCATTCATAGGTTTTTAGCAGGATTTTATTTGCAGAAGGATTTTTGGAACTTATGGGTTTCAAATGGAAAACTCAACATTTCTTGCCCAATGGCAATTAGAATCTAACAACATTTCTCACGTGTTATAAATTATAATAGTTATATTATGTTGTTTAATGTATTAAAAACTAGACAAAAAACTGCAGGAAAACGACCGTCCAAAACTAGCTAGTTTTGTGTTTTTGAGACGTAATTTCCTTACAAATTGATTATAAATCCTGAGCCGTCACTCTCCCACCCCCACGAACAAGATTTCCTTATCCTGGCATTCAACTGTTCAAATAATAGACACAAAGATAAGGGCGATTTGTGACTAATGCCCCCCCGTTAATGCTAAGAAGTCAAATGACATCATGCATGGAGGAACAGGGGATATTCTTGTTTTGGTCTGCATCTCTAACAGAAAGTTACGCCCAACTAATAATATTATCTGCGTTGTTCTCTGATAATATCCATGGAAATGTTCATCTGTTCTCTGACCCCTTGGGAGTACGCAATAACAAAGCTCACTTGGATTTTATTGTGTTGCTTCAGAAGATACAATTGTGGCCTTGTATTGCTGAGAATTCAACCTTCAAGTAAAATTCTTGAAGATGTCAGATTAAAACTAGTGAGAATCAAGCATATTTTCTCACTCTGATAACGGCAGAAAATGTTGTGCAACTTGCGTGCTTGTATTCCTATAATATGTAATCTCACATAAGATTGACGAAAGTCTTTGAGAATCGGTGTAACAATTTCGGAGGGTTTCACTTGGACAAAGTGTTTGCTCTGTGTCATCAAAATGGGGTCAGATAAGATAAATTCTAAGAAATCTTAGTTTTATTGTGTTTTGAGTTATAATTTTATTGCTTCAGATTACCGCTTGCTCTCATACTTTCCGGCCACTATCTTAAATCTCAACCGGGACTAAGAAATTTACAAAACAATGTTATTATTTTGCAAATAATTGTTTAGCCCAGAAGCACAATGCCTTTTATTTAAAATGTGAACCTAGGAACTTAAAACGGAAGGAGGGCATGTATTTAAGATTAATGCACTGAACTTCATTCCCTTAACATAATTTTCAAATTTGAAAACAATGTCTTTGTGAGACCCGAGGCGACCAGAGGACTTTTATTATGTTTACCAGTTTCACAATATTAAACCCCTGCGTCAACAAATTCATTTGACCCGCCTGCATGCATGTATTTGTCATGTCAAGCAAAGTCTGTACACACTCACTACTACGGATTGTATTGAAATGACGGGAATGAAAGGAAGTCAGGCACCTTTT
>JAAXYW010000635.1:0-32545 GCA_036851895.1 Orthonychiurus folsomi | reverse complement strand
TACCTGTAGATGTAACTTGTGAAGGAAGTAGGAGGACTTACAATGAGTTTGGTGAAATCCATGACTGGGCAACAAGACTGGAGACCGAGTTGAGCAAGTGCTAAGTCTGTTCTTGGGTTTTTGTAGGCTAGCAAAGCCGTAACATTAATTCAAATGGCATGTGGGATAATCCAGTCAATGAGGGACATTTAACATCATTTGCATTTACAATTACAATCTGGCGTTGTAAAACATTGGCAGAGCTGCATACATAGCACAACTTGCAAATGCGTTGAAATCAGAACTGGACTTAACTTAATTGAACCTGTTAAATGAACGTGAGTATACACCCTTGAGCGGATTCTAATTTTACTGGCCCCGGACTCCGGGATTTTCCAAACTTAACTGCGCTTTGTTGGGCACTAAAATTCCATTCACCCCAGCATAGTACCCTGTCCCAACAACTCAGTAATTTGCTACCCACCTTGGGCCATACCAACAAGTGCAATTAAGTGCAATTATTTTGATTTACTCACAACTCATTCCCCGGGGCCTACGTGTTTAAACAAAGGAGGCGCGAAATATTTTGACATGGTATTCTGGCATACCCCAATAAATCGAAGCTAAATAGTAAGGTAGTTAATCACTGATTATTTATTAAATTAAGATATGATTGATGAAGTATACAAACACTTGACTCATCCACGCATTCATACGCAGATTGGAAGACTTTGTTTCTGGAAACTACTCTCTAGCACACACGGGTCATTATTATTGTCCTCGCTCCCTCCCCTCTCGTTACGTCATCCACAGCCCCACCACTCCCAACACCAAGGACCACGTGGTGGACTCAAGGCCACTCCCCCCTCCGCAATAGTCATCCTGGATCACCTTCTCCTGCGCCAAACACCCCAACCAATTAAAAACTCCCTACCAAAAGTGTGTGTAGGTATGCAAAGTTACCTCAGGGTTAATGGGAATGCAGGAGGAGGGGCGTTTGCGGGTGAGCTGGAGCTTGGGTCGCGTGCAGGTTTGGATGGGTGGATGATCACCATTGGTGGACTCGGATTCGGATCCCGAGTACTCTGCCTCCCGTCCCTCCAGCGAAGTGAAGTTGTGCCCACACGGACACTTCCCGTCCGTCACCACCAGAATCAGATTCGTGTGGTGAATGTAATGCACATTGAAGTACCTGCGGAATTAGCTCCATTAGTAAATGAAAGGTGTCAAAGGTTAGTGAGTTGTAGGTACCCATCGCAGTTGTGATCCACATTTGGTGAGGAGGCCGTGGTAGGAGAAGTTGTAGGTATTGTAGGAGGGGCCGTAGGTGTAGAGGTCGTACTCCACGTCACATGGTCTCAGCTTCGTTTTGTTTATGGCCGGTGGACTGTACTCGGTAGACTGACCCACCATGTCTCCATCCTCATCTCCATCCACGACTATCAATTCAGGATTGCGTCAATTGTGTTTAATTAACTGTGTCTACAATTCTAGGTACCTACATTGAGACATGGCCTCGCCCCAGGATGGGTGGAGAAGCGTGTCTAGTCCGATCTGGAGAGCCATGCTCACCAACTGACCCACAACCCAAGAACTCACACTCAACAGATGACTCAGCGGCTACAAGTTACAAAGAGGCATTACTATTGCTCATAGATATTGGTATTATGGTAATAGTTAGGTACGGTTGAGAGAATGGAAGCGAGGGAAGTCCTGGTGACAGGACGAAGGCATACGGCCTGGTAGTCAACAACCCGCACTCGTTTGTACACGTCCGAATTGACCAACATTTCCATGACCATCCCATTGACCTCTCCGAAGAATTTCCCCACGTCCGCCTTGTTCTCGGTCACGAGTATGAATCCGTTGTCGTCCAGCACGAAGCAGTCGAACTCATCACTTTTACACGTCTTGCAATTGGCACGCCCATCGATGCACTGCCATGTCAATACATAATATTGGTATATTTCAACAAGATGTTGGTAGTTTGGACACGTGCAGTACTTACATTCCCAGTGATCTCGAAGAACCGCTCCGCCCATTTGGTGTGATTGAATTGGATGCCTACGACGGCGACAGGTGCTTCCCAGCCATTTTTACGGACGTACATGGCCCGTGTCGCCGTGACCTCGAGACCCTCCCTCGACTTGTCCCCCTCGTGGATTTGGCACAGAAAAGACAAAGGAATTCGGATCCACTGCGTAGCGATCCACGGCCCTTTGGTACCACAGCTCATCTGTCGCATTTGGGGATCCCCTAGTCCAATCCAATTGCATTGTTAGCCATAGCCATAGAGTAAGGAAGAATGCCATAGAGTGGGGATAGAGTTACATTTGCGAGTGTGTGTTTCCAAATTCGATCCATCGCGTGAATCCAGATCTGGTTGCGATGAAAGCGAGGAGTGCTCCGTAGATCCCGATGATTTGGCTAAGGGAACAACCAAATTTATAAAATTAGTACGGGTGGGTAGATGGCGGAACGGGGGTGAAGGATCCAGTCCAGGAGTAGCATAATGCAGCACGGCAGGGAACACACACTCAACATTAGTCCACGTCATTTAAATTTAAATGTCAATTAATTCCATTGATTGAATTTGACTCGTGGACACCGGGACTTGGGAATTACCTGGGCATGAGGGCGAACAACTTCGCCAGTGAGCTAAAAACGTGTACGGAAAAGTGGAAAGAGCAGTGCGTGTGCGTGGGAAAAGAAAGTTTAGTGAATTAGCATATTAGACAGATCCAAATAGGAGTGAGTGCATGTGCAATTAGAATGGTTACATTTGATTAAAGACTTCATGCTAATTCCTATTAGATACTGTTTATCTGTGGTTGGGTATTGTGCTTACGACTCATTCTTGTTGAATTTCCAGAGGCGGGATGAAGTGAGGACTTCCGTCACATTGGCGTCAAAGACGAGTGCTTGCACGAGTTCCTTGTCACCTGTCGGTAGTAGAGGAGTGGTTAGTTTGTCTCCCTTGTGTTGGAATGTCGTGTCATTGGATTCCCTACTCACAGTCATAGATGTCTCTGGAGGAGCCGTCCCTCTTCTGCTTCTTGAGTCCGACCCCAGTGTTCCTCCACTTCCAGGCGGAGGCGTGTTTGTCTCCGAACTGGGCCCGGTCCAAGAAGTGGAGGATGAGGTCCTCGTCGGAGTCAAACTTCCTCTCCTTGGTCGTGTGGATGTACTGGCAGTAGTGCCAGCCCGGGTTCACCGTCCACCTCCGCCCTTCTTCGTTCGGCTGGTCGAAGAAGGAGGACACATTCACGCCCTCTGTCCGCCGCGCCAGGAACACTTCAATTTCCCCGTGGAACCGGTTCATCCCTTCCGGAGCCACGAGGACGAGGGTGTACGGCGTCCCTCGGATCTCCTTGTATTCGTACCTGTGGTTCCGGACACCCACTCGTCTCTGCAATCAAATCAGTAAATCAAATCAAATCAAAGAGAATGTCCAATTAAACAGCTGACTCACAAAGTTGTCCTGGTGGATTCGGACAGGGAATCTCCGGTAGTTCTTTTCTCCTCTCACAATTTCCCCTCGCATCTGGATCAAAACAAAATTGACATCAGTATCCCTGCATGGATTGTGACTGGGGACAGTTGGGATTCACCTGAAGGAACTCCGAGTCGTTGTTCCGCCCAGTGTGCTTGCTGTCCATCAACTCCATCTCCGCCATGTCCACCGTATTGTAGTTGGGCTTCAAGATGTCTTTGTACTGCGTCCATCGTATAATAATATTAGTAAATTAATTTAACCTCTTATATCGTGTATCCTTGACTTCCTTGACTTACCATTGGCCTCCAGTCAGGATGCACTACGATGTGTCCATTGTTGTTGACGATGAATCCATAGCCATTGACGCCCAGCTTGAAGGGTTTCAAGAGTCGCTTGAGTTCCTTCAGGGGAACGTCCGTCCCAACCACGCCCAGAAACTTTGCTATCCTCTCCTGTCGGGTACAAAGAGCCATAACACATTAACTCATCATGGTTCAATTAGCCAGTACGAAAGATGGACAGGTAAATGCATGCATGGCATGGGAATGAGTGGATGGCGGAGTGAGTGGGTTACCTGGGTGGTAGGTTGAGTGGGTGCTGAGTCATTGGTGCTGGACTACAACCACAATACAACATCAAAAGCACATGCGTGTGGGCTAAAGGGGGAGGAGCTTACCGGTCTGTCCATGTCGGAGCGGGTGGAGTTGCGCTGGTCGAAGACAGGGATGGATGCGGAGACGACGAAGTTGGGGGCAGCCCGAGTGTTGATCCGATGATGCGGCACCTGGTGGGAAATAAAAGAGGAGGGGTGAGTGGGGGCGGAGGTGGGGAGGGGATGAGACAGAGACACGGGACAACATCCACTCACGTGGTGCTCCTCCGCGTCACAGTCCGGCTCCCCTCGGAATAGGCAGCGGTAGTGGAGTGAGTCCCTCCGCTGGTCCACGGCCAGGATCCGCTCCCACGCCCAGTCACTCTCCTCCACCTTCTGCATCCAACTCTCAGTCTCAGTCCCATCCCCCAACCCACCCTTAATACTTTAGCTTAATTACACTTACGACCATGTCTGCGTAGATCGGAGTCCAGTGCGTGTCGTGGCGGCCCAGCATCACTAGGGGGCGGGACATGACCGGCAAGTATTTGAGCACCTGCTCTTGCACTTCGCTAAGCGTCGAGATGTGCACGAAGTACCCTGCCACCAATAGCAATGGAAAATTCAGATGGCATGCCGTATATGGTAATATTTGATAAAACTAACCTTGGTTGTGGCATGCCATCCAGCGGACTTCCCTGAAGTCAGTCACCTCTTTCCCGGTGAGGTACGTGAAGACGCGGACTGGGTTCAGCGCACTCTGCCGTGAAGCGAAGACTTCCTCGTAGTTGTAAGGGGCGCCGTCCGTGACGAGCATGATCGCATTGTTGCACCCACCCCCGGACTCCGTCTCCCTCACACCCTAGCCAACCACAACGAGCAATTCAATTAGTTAGCAATACTAATTAACTAAGGAAGTGTACCTGCTCCAGCATATCAAATGCGTAGTTGAGGGCAAGCGGGAAATTAGCAACCCCCGAAGTTTTCTCCTGGTCCAGTCCCTCCTTGATCTCTCGGATGTACTCCAAGTTGGCCTGGATACACGTCATGTGTTTTAAGAGGATAATTGGATAAATTAATTGAAGGTAGACTCACCTGAACGAGGGAACTGTTGAAGCAAGGGAGAACGGCCTTCAGATCCGAAGAGAAGTTGTACACTGCCACGTAGTCGTTCTCGGTGAGTGTGTCCAGGATCGTGTACACGACGTGGCGAGCTATTTCCCGCCGCTGACCCGTCATTGACCCACTCACGTCTAGCAGGATGACCATGTTCTTGGGCTTGTTCGCCGCACCCACGTACCAGGGACGAAATCTACAGTCGTACAAGTCGGGCACGTCTGCACTCGAGTTGGGCCATGGGGCACCTGCAAAGAGTCCAAACAATACAGCCACAACGGAAAATCCCCACAGTCCCACAAAATACATAGAGCATTTATATGCGAAGCGAACATTTCAAATATTAAATACGCGCATTTAACTCTGGACATTGGCGACTAGGAGGATTTAGTTATTTTCCAGTTGGGTACCTGGGAATTGGCGCATGAATCCAAGGGCGGATCCAAAGTACTGCCAATGGAGGGAAGGGTGGCCATGGCGATTGGAGCTGAATGTCTCGTCCAGCACCGAAGACCACGCGAGTCCTTGGAGCAGATCATCGTCTATTATCCAATTCAGTGCTAATTAACATTAATTCCACCACTAAGTAATTAGTACAAAATCGTAGGCTTACCACTCTCGTAGATGGATGTTGGGACATGAACGGAGCTGGCGCCTGGGTTGACATTCCGCCCGAAGACGGGGTCAAAGGTGAGGGAAGACATTTCGTTGGGCTGGACTTTCTTTGCGTTGAAGTAGGAGTCCTTCTGGGCCGCCGTCTCTCCGCGCCGCTTCTCCGCACTGGACGTGATCCATTCCAGTGCCCGGTTCTCGGCTGCACTCACCAATTTCTAAACACGCAATATCGTACTCTCAAATTCAGACTGCAACACTCTCAGCATAAATCAACTGAATAAAATCAATGGACTGACTTGGATGGCATCCACCCTCTCCTCCAAGTTGTCCTCAATGTCCTTCGTGAGGTGGGGGAGGAGGTGCTCCAATTTGATTTGCTCCACGCGGGAGTCACGACTGTTCTGGAACCTCTGTCCATGCAAATGTATCAATTATATTATTAATTATATTATAGCTATCTTGAATAATGTATTATAGGTATGAGCTGACCCCTAAGACCTCCTTGTACTTGGTGACGGACTGCCCGAACTCAAAGAGTGGGCCCCCGAACCGTGACGCCCAGTTCTCCAACCTGTAAATACACACACGTGGGTTGGGTGGATTTGCATGCCATGCCATTCCATTGGCAACAAGAAGAGACTATATTATAGACTATAGACATAAGACTAGGACTCACTGCTGGCGACTGATGCCCCTCTCGGGTGGGTCAGCGAAGGTGAGGGCGAGGACGAGGAAGACGGTGGCGGCGGTGGTCAACATGGCCTTGGACTCATGTCAATTACGGGTGTGTCACTCACTCCTTCCTTCCGCGCAATACTCTGACTCCGCCGGGGAGTTTTGCATCGATCCGAATTCTCCTCCTCATCTCCTCCACGACGCACGCATCCACGCTCGGCCCCACTCCTCTAATACCCGGCCATCTCCTCAAGGCCACTTTCACTACGTCCGCTCACTACGCCGCCGGATCCATTGACCTCATCTCCATCCACTCCACTGTCTACCTCCTCAGAATACAGGAACTTGGAATGCCCTTCAATATGCGAATTATAAGCCAATCTTATTATGGGATGAAGATGAAGTGGACTTTGGATGAGTGTGTGCCATGCAGTTCAGGTGATGCACTTAATTAAGCATAATGCTGTTGTGTACGCGGGATGGATGCCAATTCTGTCACTACATGCAATTGCTGTAACATGCTAATTTCCAACGCTAGTCCTATTCAAAGTCTAACAACAATCCATTTGTTCGGAGTTGGACTGGACAATTTAACTTGTGGCTGGGGCGGAAGTGATTGGAGTGGAATGAATAGCCTAATTAATGAATGCGAATAACACGGCGTGTTTGGATGGTTGAGATGAGTGGAATTGGGACTGTGATCTCGACCTGCAATAGTTGGCAGGTGAGTTGGATGATTGCGTGTAATTAAGTGGGCCGCGTCTGTTGACTCTTCTCAATTCCTGCACTTCAACCCAATTAAATCCCACCGGCCAAACGAGTGGAAGATGCGCAGAGCTGGGGCTCCACTGGCGCCTTCCCTTCATTTAATTACCTAATTAGTCCATCTCCTCTGCAATAGCAGCTACTCCTGACCCAATCTCCTTGCGCATGCGCACCCAACTCCAATTTATTTATTTGTTGTTTCTCCATTCTAGGAAACGATCCCTTGCCCTGACTCAGCATGACTGCACTGTACGAGTTGGAGCCAGGTATGACTGGAGCTGGGGTGAGTGGGTGACCTTGATGACAAATTAAATGCATGCGACAAAGGTGGAAGGAACGTGTTTATTGGATTAAATATTCAGATTTGGATTCGTGGCACGGACGTAGTTGAGGAGCTCGTCGGAGTCTTCGCAGAAGAATGGTTTCTCATGGTAGCAGGCCACGTCATGCCAATTCGTTCCGTCCTTGTACACGTTGTTGAGGACCGCCAAGCAACTCTCCGGAGTTCCGTTGATCTTCACCTCCGCATTGTCCGGCTGTGCCTCCTTGTTGTTCCCCGAACTGCTCCACGGCTAATCACACCAATACAACACCAATACAACAGCCATTGTAATCAATTATCAATCAAACACCTCAAAATCTCACCTGGTACTTCCATCCCCTGGGCACATTGTTGGTGGGGGCCATCTTGGTCCCTGATCCGGACCAGAACCACCCATTCACGGAGATTGGCTGCAAGTCCTTCCTCTCGCTGCACCCTGATGGAGTAATTACGAAGTAATTGTAATTAGCAGTCATTAATTCTTCCCGAGGAATGTGACACATGTCTGCCATTGTATTTATGGGATGGCGTGGCGCAATGGAATGGAGTGATGCAAGGGGATGGATCAAAGGGAGTTGCAACACTCCGTCGTCACGCATGCGCACACGATTCAATCAGTCGTGCGTGTGTCCAATTAAGGGCGCTAATGAGGTGCCTTTGTGACTCACCGGTGAAGTCGCAGAGGCGACCACTGGTCCAAATGTACTTGAGGGAGTGGGACTTGATGAGGTCGAGGAGGAGGTTGTTCTCCTCCTCCGTTTCTATGGACACGGAGTCCATGCAGTACTCCCGGCAGATGTTCCGCGCCTCCAGCCAGTCATAGTCGATCCCTTTGTACTTGGTGATGTTGTTGGAGTAGAAGTACCAGTGGCCCTCGAAGAAGAACTCCTTCGGGCGCCGACTGCACTGGACTAAAAGGGGAGTCACAACAAGTTACAATCAGTTCTGCATGGTATTTCCTAACTATTGTCATCTTAGTTAGATTAAATATTACTGTCCATTGTGTAACTACGGAAATTAAGTTTGATAAATCGGTTGCTTAGGAAATGAACTTACTGGGGTCAGGGAGGGTGAGGAAGCGGGGGGTGTCGTCGCCGGGCTTGACCTGGGCAGCTGAGGGTTGGGCGGAGAGGGCGAAGAGGAGGAGGGAGAGGAAGAGCGGAGCAGTTGACATTGTGCTGGGTCGGAGTGGAGCGAGTGACTGAGGCTGGGAGCGGAGGGAAGGAGCTCCAAATGAAAAGTGAAGGGGAGAAGATGTCAATCAAGCCGTCGTGGTGTGGACATCTCATCCCTCGCAATCCAACATCTAATTAATTGCTAATCCCAACTGGCGTGTAGGGATGGATGCGGAGATGAGTGAAAGTTTCCTCCTTCCGTGCACGCAAGGTGAGGAGGCACTTCGGAGCAGGAAATCCCCTTGACCAACCCAAGGACTCCGCTCCAAGGATTCCAGGAAGTCCCCCGTCCAACTCATCCCCATTCCCACGCCATTGCAACACCCAGTCGTGGATCAAATCCACCAGAGGTCAAGCATTGACTAATCCCTCAAAGGTCAACAGTCCCACTCCCACCCGACCTTACTTGCAAGGGAATAAGGAGTGGCATCAGGAGTCATAACTCATAATTCACTCCATTTACGAATTCATTAGGACTTGTGGCTCTGGCTGAACTGTTGCGCAGTGCACCTAGGAAATGCAGTTACTACACAGATGGGTTTGTTATGTATACTCAACAGCTCCTGTTTATTAAGCTGCCGTACTGAACTGAGTTTGAGGAGCAATGCTTGACTATGAAATGAATTTGAAATACAATAATACAGCTTATAGCATTTGAGATTGAAGTCAACAAGTCAAGGACGAGCAATGAATGAAGAGTTACTTGGTCTGAAATGAAATCCAACATTTTCAAATTCCGAGCATTAAAGCTATGACACTACGTTGTCCTTGTCTGCCTTTCTATCACAGCATTTACATTTCGGAAATGTTTGATCATCCGTGTAATGATCGAGTAGCTTTCGGTAGCTTTAAATAGCCAGCCGACGGGATTCTGTGGCTCAATCTGTACTTGGTTGCCTCATTTCCCTGAGGCTGAGATATTTGTACCCGAAAGGTGACAGGCTTTGCTCAGCATACATTCCACTCAAATTAGCCTCTCTTTTATTGCCACTGAATTAACTCATGCATGGGGAAGAGATTGGACTGTCTCTGCGGGCGGGATTTGATGGACTTGCTCTGGTTGGGGGCTGGAGGGCTCACGTAAAACCGGAGACCCCGCCTTACCCTTACAATCAAAGTTCACATTTTGACGTCGGATTTCTTCTGAAAATATGTACTTAACGTGCACAAATCCACCAGATTACATAGAGTGCATATATTGAACATATACAGATGCAAATTGCTTTAAATGCCGTCTGAAGAACCCATCTGCTGGGTCTAGGTCACCAGTTGACCTGACCTTGACCTAGGTAATTAACCCCGCACACAAAAGTGGAGAAGCGAGCCATGCGCTCAATCCTTTCTAGAGCAATCGGCCAGAATTCAAATTAATTAAATTTCCAACACGATGACGAGTTGGAAGCCTAAAGCCCGGACGAGTGGTATGCGAAACACATTACATAACAATGGTATGTATGTGGCAATTGCGAAAGGTAGCGCCGATGACGCGCACAGAAGCAATGACAAGAAGCTTTGAACAGAGGTGCAATCCGGACTGTCAATTAACTTGATCAAATGTGTGCTCTTGCTTTAAAGCCAGATGTGAGTGACTGAATGCAAATGGGAATAATAATAAATATACTTTTGTAATAAAAGTAAAACGTCGTAGAGATTTTGGTAGAATTCCTGGGCTGTCGTCAAATGTTCAGTGGGTTGGGTGCCCGGTATTACATGTTGAGTTGATTTTGGAGTACATGCTAAGTGGAATACCCATCCCTCCTACAAATTGTGGTGCAGTGGAGGGTGATGTGGCGATGATGATTGTTGTGAAGTGAGGGATGAGAATTCGGGTCCTGCGCTAGGGATGAATGAGTCAAGATGATCTGTCCTTCACTCCCCATCCACCTGACTTCCTTGGGATCCCATCCTCTGAACCCGTCCAGTCGCAGACATGGACACCGTGGATAGAACAGGAGGTCAGAGGCTGACCCGCTCAATCAGTGTGTCCACTCATTCCCTCCTCCTCCCCAACTCATCCTCAAACTCCGTCCCCATCGGTCTCAAAATACTCGCACTCGCGTCTATGGTAAGTTTAGCAAGTAATAGAATTGATTGCATGCTGGTCCAATCAACCATATCCACTTCTGTCCATCTCCAAACCGGAAGGAATAGCAAGAGTAAGGAATACGTTTACGGACTCGAATCTCGCATTTCCCTTATATTCACTAGGCCTTTTTTAGTATGGGTTGTGGCTATAGGTGGTAGTTAAAAACAAATTTGAACTGCCTATTTATCTATAGAACCAAAACCGCATTTAGCCCACCGAAACTACTTGTATTAATTACATGCATGCGAAAAGACTGATTTCAAAATATGTAATTGATTGCAGTCTGTAACATTTTGGTTACTTCTGGCAGAATACACATAATTTGTAATTCCTGAGTAAACGTACTTGAAGCACACTTGTGTTTGTGTTGGTCATACCTTAGCATTTTCCAAATAATTTTTCCAACATTTGTAACAAAGAAAGTATTATAACGTGTATGTCTATTACAAATCACATTTCAATGTTTGCGAAACATGAAATCTGTCATGCATGTACATGCGTCTTGAGATTCCGACATGAGTTACTTTTGCCAATTCAAACACGTGAAATGCATGTAGTCTGGTTTGGATATAGCAGCGATAGTAATGTTGTGTTTTAGTAGTTCGTTAAAACCCAATCAAGTATCATCAAGTCAATCAATCAGTCTAGTATTTGCAGATTGTGGTTGATTACACCATCCATGCAAGCTTACAAAGTATTGCATTAATTAAACTAAATCCGTGATTTGGGGTTAAAATTGATTAGGTGACAGCAATTATCCTGATCGGAGTGAGTGCGGTGCTTCTGTCCAAAACGCACGAAACCCTCGTCAAATGGCTCAAAGCGGCCCCTGCCACCATGAGTCTGCTGGGCCAGGTCAATGATCTCTTGGGCGGAACGACAGGGATTGTGGAGGTAAACTGAACAACTCACTAATTAATTGCCAATCCTAGTTGATTTCAAATTGGAGTACTTAAATGAACTGCTTGTAGGAAGTGGAGAGTCAGGAGAAGTACCTCCAGCTCCTCATCGCCTGCTCCTTCACCCTCGTGGTCACCGGGGTCGTTCAACTGTGCTGCAACATTTGGTTCTTCTGTCGGATGAATGCCAGCTGCATTGCTTCCTCCGTGGCCAAGTCTGAGCAGTTCTTCTGTGGCATCTAGTACTTCCACTCACCCCTCCATCAGTATTACTTGTGCCATCCCACCAATACTCAAGCAATCAACTCAATGCACAACCAATTAGTTAGGTCCGCCATTCCGTAGAGCCCAATGTTCCTGTCCTCCCTCCAGCCAATTCCTCATTTCTACGTTCGTATTTTGGAATAAATATTCGGAGACGATCCACTTCCTCACGAGCTCAACCATTTCACAAAGCATATCCATTGCACAAATTCTTGTGCTTTTACTCCTTTTGAACACATAATATATTTTAATTTCAGTACTGCAAAGTTGTCAGCTTTGAAGAAAGACCAAATTTTAGAGCAATTGAGTGCGTTGTCCCACACACACCCGAATCTGTGATACAATGCACAGGTTCCAAAACTTGTTGGATGATTATTTTAAAATTTTGTTTGGTCTTGCTCGCTTAATTTATGACTTTCTATCCGTTGTTTATCACGGCAAATAGATTTGGATTTCGCTTGTCTTGTCACCCGCAACTATCTTGTGTGCTTGTGTACTTGCATAGTAAAGAGGAGGAGGTAATATGCAGGTTAATCATGGTCACCGTTTTTTTCTCGAGCAAATATAGTACACATTTTAAATGTCTTTTTTGAGTTGTCAGCTTTCAAGAAAGACAAAATTTTAGAGCAATTGAGTGCGTTGTCACACACACACACCTGAATCTGTGATACAATGAACAGGTTCCAAAACTTGTTGGATGATTATTTTAAAATTTTGTTTGGTCTTGCTCGCTTAATTTATGACTTTCTCTCCGTTGTTTATCACGGCAAATAGATTTGGATTTTGCTTGTCACCCGCAACTATCTTGCGTGCTTGTGTACTTGCATAGTAAAGAGGAGGAGGTAATATGCAGGTTAATCATGGTCACCGTTTTTTTCTCGAGCAAATATAGTACACATTTTAAATGTCTTTTTATCTACAACAAATTTGGTTTAGGTACCATTCTATCTACAACGAATTCGGTTTCGTTGCCATTCTACCTACAACAAATTCGGTTTCGGTACCATAATTCCTGCAATGGATTAGTTATTCTTGATTTTTAGACATTTCTGTTCGCATTTGCAGTAATTAATACGTTCTGTTATATGTTATTTTGGAATTTTTTCGAAAAAAAAGTACAAATAGTACATGTTTTTAAAAAGTAGTACAAAAATAGGACTTGGTTTCTAAATAGTACAGGCCTTTAAAAAATAGTACTGTACTCTGAAATACAGTACGTTCGGTCACCATGAGGTTAATTAATTTAATGTGAATACAGTGATTGTTTAGTACACAATGCAATAGAGTAGTGGAATGTAAAGCGGTGAGTGCAGTGGGTTGGCTGGGGCATAGAGAAACGAGAGCCCGGCCGCCAAGCTGCCCTGGATTCAATTCCGCAGGCAGACAGACGAACTTCACTTCCACACAGCCAGCCATCCCAGTCAGTCAAAAGTGCAAAGTGAAAGGTTGTATGCAAGGTCAGGTCAGCGGTCATCCCACTCACCCATCCTCCTCGCCAGTGTCAGCAGCAATCAGCCAGGCAAGTCTACGCCTTTCGTACAATACTCCCAACCCATTTATTATTATATTTATTTTGTCTTTTGTCATTCTGTCTTTTCCTTTCGCGTTGGATTTAAATTTAAATTATAAAGTATGCTGTTGCCATGGGTGAGCAGCCTTTGTTTTTGTTTGATCCCATCCGATGACAACAGTTCATTCTTTCTTTTGGATTACTTTTTTCTATCCTCAAGTAATATTTGCTTTTGGTCTACTAAATTGACACACATTTCTAACTACAATTGTTTAAGCTATTTAATACTTCTGTGAATGTCTCCGTGGATCCCACTCGGCAATCCCCTTGACCTTGTAATCCACTTATTGTTGTCTTCAACTTACAGATTTTGGTTGAGGATGGCTCAAGACGGGAACGGAGCTCCGACCTACCCCAACCTGGTCAACAACAACACTCCACCCAATCCTCTTGCTCCAACCATCCAGTACCACCAATCCGCCAACGGCCAACACAACTGGTTCATCCAACCTCCGCGCCCAGCATCCAATCACTTCCACCCACACCCGCCTCTCTTCCAGCCACCTCCACCCCCTCCGCCCCTCCAGTTCCCCAGCACGAGTACTAGCACTTACAACCACTCATACTTGACTCCCCCACTCCAGCACCCACCACCACCCGCACCACCTGTCCCTTACTCCACCCACTCCTCAGCTACAAGTCCGACTTTTGGCCAGTGGACGTTACCCAACCTTACCTTACCTTACCTTACCTTACCCAACCCACAACAACAAGCAGCTCCTCCGCCTCCTTCACAAAATGGCTCCTCCATGTCCAACCTGGACAAAACCATCGCAGCTGTTGCTTCGGGTAAAGCTATGGTCCTCCAAACTCCACCCCCGCCACCACCACCACCAGTAGTGCCCGGAGTCGGAGCCACTTGGCCCACTACATCCACTTGGCCTCTTCCTCCACCACCACCTCCACCCCCCGCTCCAAGCAAATACAAACCGAAGGCTCCGAAGAGGGCAAAGAAGACTGCAACGCCAACGCCATATGTGGGAAGGCTCGTCTCTACTTTGGCTCCGCCCCCTCCACCACCACCCCTCCCACAACTAGTTCCTGTTCCAGGGCTCCTGGGGGTGAAGGCGTATCAAATGAGTCATTTGCCAGCCAGTCCGGAGGGCTGGGATGCAGCGGTCGACTGTGCCAGACAAGCCTTGACCCCATTCCACAAAACCCGAGTCCCTCCAGACTCGGACGAGTACCAGGTCATTCTTGACCTCATGGGCAATGGACAGGTATTAATTTACTAGATAATAAGTTGATTTATTATCTAAAAATGTTTGGTGCTTTTGATTTCAGGCGGTGACTGGGATAGAGAGAGTGGTTAATGCGGATTTGTGGCGGAAGTTCACGACGGCGCGGAAGGAGCTTCTCTGCTCGAAGACGTCGGACCTGGAGCTGTGCACCAACCTGGGCTTGTCTGAAAAGGAAGTCCTGCAAGTGGCCCACATCTCCGTCAACTTCGACGTCAACCCCAACATGCGCCCCTACTCCGACAACATGGCCCTCCTCTGGCACGGTACTCGGGGTAGTGTGGATGTGGTTCTGAGTCAGGGGCTGGACGAGCGACTCGGGAACAACGGGCTCTTGGGCAGAGGTGAGCAATTCATTCTTTTCCAAAAAAGGAATTCCTTTTTATGTGATTTTCCTACATTTAGGCATCTATTTCGCGGATGACCCACTCAAATCGAGTTCCTACGACTCCCACGGAGTCCTGCTCCTGTGTGCCGTTTTTTTGGGGGACTGTCAAGCCGTGGCATCAGGGAACAGCACCTTCGTCCGTGAACCAGAGAAAGGGGCGGGGCAGAAGCGGAACGGGAAGGACTTGTTCTTCGACTCCATCGTGGGAAGACCCACGGGTGTGGCCAATGAGTTCGTCATCTACAATCGGGCGCAGTGCTGCCCCATGTACGCCGTGTCCTACCAACGGAACGGCTCCATCCGTGGCCTCCAAATGAGCAATCCCTACGGAGGAGACGACAGTCAGCGGCGGAAGGCCTTGTACGCAGCCACTCGAGGTCAGCTCCCTCCATTTGCTTTCACGGCCACGCCCACCGCAACGCCACCCGACCAATGGCCCTTCTTCGCTGGAACCATTTTCGACTTGATGAACCCTGCCCGGGAACCCACTCCCCCGCTCATCCCTCTTCATCTTCCAGGAAGTGAGGAAGACGTCGCAGAGAAAATAGCCAGACTCTGCGACATGGGGTTCTGGGATGTGAGCCAGAATCGGGACCTCCTCGCCAGATTCGGATTCAACATGGAGAGAACCGTCGACTTCCTATTGACTCCACCACCTCCTCCCCCTCCAACCGGTGAGTGTAACTAGCAAAGTCCATGACAACCAGCCCTGGACTAACTAAACTAAAAAAATTGTTTTTGTAGCCTCCTCCTCTTCCACAGTCTCTTCCAGGACAACTACTGGCGGATCCAGCTCAACCCCTACTCCGCCCCCAGCCATTCCAAGTACAAGTGGAGCCACCCACACTCCGCCGACTGGGCCAAGTGGGGATGTGCCAGAGGAGTTGGACCTGTATGACCTGTGGGGCTCCTGGAAGCCAGGGGAGTTGAGTGACGCGACGGACTCTGCAAATCTGGACAACTTGAATCCAACAGTGGCTTTGCTTCTGGACAACGAACCACCAGATCCTCCCCAGGAGGACGAGGACTGCACGATTTGCTATGAGAAGTACCCACCTGGCCCTTCCAATTGGACCCTTCTGCCCTGCAACCACAAGATCTGCTCCACGTGTTCCTCCACCTTGGAGACCAATGGCACCACCATGTCAGGGGCAGCAATTAAATTCCTCAAATGCCCATTCTGTGGCGGAGGGAGTGGAGGGGAGGTCGGCTCCTGTCCGGATGGCTCAATGACTGTGACTCACACCACGCAGTCCTGTCCAGGCTACGAGGGATATGGGACCCACGTGATCCACTACTCTGTCTCCCACCCCAAGTACCCCCTCAACCGAACTGCATACGTCCCTGCTTGCCCGGAGGGAGACCGGGTCCTCCGCCTCCTTCGGGTTGCTTGGGACAGACGACTCTGCTTCTCCATTGGTAACTCCCGTTTGCTATTGGCTTAGAGTTTAATATTCCTTATCCTAGTTACTATTTAACTAATCCTAGTTTGTCTATTTGGTACAGGTACGAGCATCACGACTGGACACAAGGATGTCCTCGTGTGGAACCTTCATCACAAGACTGCAATTATGGGCGGAGCCTACGGATTCCCAGATCCAACCTACCTGACCCGCGTCTTGGATGAACTCAAGCAATACGATATCCAATAAACCACAAGACTGAAATACAAATCCTACGCAAATATAAGTTTTATATGGCCTGCTGCACCTGCGAGAACTACTTGAAGGAACTACGTGTACTACTTTGTAACTGTTCAATTGCGCTCTGTGCTAATGTGTGTCTAGTATAGGGTTGGCTGGGCAATAAATTCCTTGTTCCTCCTCCTCCATCCCTTTACTCACCAGTTACACAATTCAATTAATTTCTTCATTTTAATTTCCTTTTAATACGAATCGGTGGTGGGTATTTTAACTTAAGCGCAAAATGAGTGGTATAGTATTTTATAGACTGAATTAGTAAACACACATATATATATTTGCGGAATCTGATGTGATGATTTACCAACTTGCTTTATTGTATTTTCATAGTCAGTTGTACATATTTATGCGGGTTAGGGATTAAGTTTGCTAGTTAGACTTAAGTTAGTTGGCTGTGTAGACGAGGTAGTTGGCGGGGAGGAGTCCCCTCAGTCCCGTCCTCTCCACAGTCCCCGTCAACCAACCACCGTCCACACCCGAGCAATCAATCACCAAGTCCCCCTCTGCGCAACTCGTCTCATCCACGTCGTTGGCGTCGTAGTCGTACAAGGCTCGGTAGGACACCCCTGTTTTGGAATTGAGGGTCGCCTTGGGCGTGGCTGTGGCTGGGTGTGCTGGAGAAGTGGCCCCTTTGTTTTCCTTCAGGATCCCGCCTCTACTGCTCGGACGTTTGCTGGACTCCCGCTTGGGGGCGTCGGCCAAGGGCTTGCTGAGGACAGGTTCAGGTGTGAGGACAGCAGGGGGTGCTGGTGGTGGGGGTGGAGAAGGGGAAGGGGGATTCTGAGTCCCTGCCATCTCTTCTCCGTTCATCAGTGGGTGATCCGCACGGAATCGCCTTCGCCATTGCGGAGTGTCATAAACACCTGTCAAATTCAAAGGAATGGATTTTGAACTTGATTTAGAAATTCATACTTGTTTATATCAAGACATGTCCTGGCTTCCGTCTAGCCAGCCACACTCTTGACATCACGCCATTAGTGTCAAACTCAAAGTTATGGTTGAGAGTACAGGATTTGAGGTGGTTACCCGTGTGAGTGTGTTTGATGACGGGGACATGTGCTTCGCAGTAGGGCATGCGGTCGAGTCCCTTGAATGTCTTCAAGTTGAGCGTCGTTCCGCACTCCGTGCATTTGAAACACGTTTTGTGGTAGATTTTGTCCAGGCACTTGAGTTGTTCTATGGGATATGCAGGTTTGCTGCAATATGCACAATGCTCCGCACTCATTCTCACCCAACTTTTAACTACAAGTTATCCCTGAATCTGAATCCTCCTCACTTGGAAATTCGAGTCTCCACCCACGGTTCCCAGCGGAACAAGGAACTTAACTGCTGCCTTTCCTTGGCTGTCTCTAAATGTTCTCCGTGGTGGTGGACGAAGGCAGGTTCAGATTAGATTAGGCCGTTGCGCAACGCATTACCTGCTTCACATTCCTTGATTGGATCCCATTGTTTGTCCTCCTCAGATAGCGCTTTTATTTTCATATCCATGGCTAGCATAATCAATCAACTCCCCCAGGCTATTTCTGGGTAGCGATTACAGCTATGGATTCAGCCAGTGAATGTGAAACTATAATGAACCCAAAATACCTGTGTATGTTATCAATTATGACTGATTTCTATTCTCTGTCTTTTATGGAATGTAAATTACGTACGATCCATAATGAGCATGTTTATACTTTACAGTAATTTAAAGTCCACTTGCACAATATATAGCACGAATAGAATAATTGCTTCCAACACTTCCTTCTTAAAAGCCCTTAATAATAATTAACGCCTTGCAGTTTAAAAAACCTCAGCGAAAACACTTTTGTGAGAACTTATAATGTCCTCAAATCAAAAAATATGGTTTTATTTGTGTTATATTTGTGTTATTGAAGGTAATATGAAAAAGCTTTGGAAGATGTGGTATTAGTATGGCGGAATTGAATGTTCGCTTATCAGCACGTACGACAGATTCTACACATGGTTAATCCCACAAGGTGGCTAGCATCAGTAACAAGTGTAGTTAGTCCAACACTGTTGCGTATCCATAGAAATCAATGCTGACAGTACACAGTAGTAGAATACACAATTGTACACCGGGGGAGCACTACTCTTGGACGAGGACTTCTGCAGGAGTGGTTAGTCTGGACGACCTGGAATACGGCTTGGAGTACCAGCAGTAGACGGAGAGCCTGAGCCCCAAGGCAAACAGCATGGACCCCACTGCAATGGCCGTGTAATTGAAATAAACGAGTTTCTCTTGGAGGTCATAGCCAATCCCCAAAGCGATTCCATAGGCCGTGGCAAGCATAGCGGCGTTTTCAAAGAAGAACCAGCCTGCAATCCATCGATCTGGGTTCTGGAAGTCGAAGGCCATGAAGATGGACCTCCAGGAGTAAGTGAATGCCCTGTAAATGAGGGGGCCGGACTCGTAGTCAACGGTGCGGGCTGTGATGGGCGGGGCCTTGGGGTTCCGCTCCTCCTCATTGGTCTCCAGGGTCAGATTCTCCCGCGGGCGGAGGAGGAGGGCATGGACGGAAGCTCTGACGACGAACTGAGTGAGGAGGGTCATCGCAATCACTTCTCCGAACGAGAACCCGTACGCCTCGCATGCAAAGTAGATCGTGGCTCTCAGCAGGGCGTCCGACACCAATCGAGAAACTCCAGTCACAAAAATTATCCTCACCCAATCGTCACAGTAAAATAAAATACAATCCTGGTCTCACCTATGCACCCGTACGTGTAGAAAAAGAGGAGGACCCGCCAAGGGATGCTGATCCTCTCCACATTCCACGCGTCCTCCGGCAGTTTGGCGGGATCCGTGAACATGCGGTAGTAGGGCCTCACGACTCCGTAGAAGTTGGACTCGGAGAGTGCGAATATGCAGAGGGCGACACAAGCGGAAGTCCAGTTGTCTGCAAACAAAAAGGTGAAGGTGAGTCAAGAAAAGTGCTTACAGCTGACCTACTGTAGCTAGCCCGTACCTTCGGCGTCAAATGGCCTGTCATTCTGCCAATTCACAATTCGGTAGGTCATTTGAATGAAGGCCTCGGGGGAGGCGCGGAAGAAACTCTCATAGGACTTCATCTTGGTCAGCAGAGACTCCAGTCTCTCAAATTTCTCAGCGTTCTCCTCGCTGAGGGCGTAGAAGAACAACTTGAAGGAGCTAGAACCAATAAATCACTCCCTCTGTTTTTGCTCCCCTACATAGTTTGGTTAGTTTTGTCAATTTGCGGACTTACCTGAAGGCTGGGCCAAATACGGGTAAAATCATAAGGTTTTTAACCAGTTTTGACCCCCTGCAATCTCCAGCCAAATCCTCCAACTCCTTCCGCTCTTTTTCACTGCAAGGAGAATACGTGATCGTTAAAGGCGCTAGAATTGAATGGACGGTGACGTATATGGACTCGGGGGATTACTTGCTCAAGAATGTGAAGATCCCAATGAAGTTGAGAAGAATGGGGAGGAGCATGAGCCAAGCGATGATGTCGTGGGCGTGGACAAAATGCAGGTAGGCGACAATAATGATTACAGCCACATCCGCAGCGGAGATTAGAAAACTGATGAATGCCCAACCCACTTTCACTTTTGTGACACAGCGTCTCTTGCACTCGGCGACGGCAGCCGCGCGCTCCAGTTCAAATTTCTCGCCTCCCATTTTCAAGATTGTCGGAGGAGCAGGAGCTGAATTTAAGTGCGTCCTTTCGTTGTCCTCGCCACTCACTCCACCATCCACCACATCCCCGCTCCGCATTTTGTAAAGAAAAACTTGTAGGCCAAGAAATATTGAATTCCGTATTGATTTCTTGGTCAAGGTGAATCACTCCCAGTCAAAACCCACTTCAATTCATGCAAACCCTCAAATCATACTCGGCCCATTCGTAATTCCTGCACCGTGTGATTCAAGGCAACTTTTTTGTGCCCGCTAATTTGGCATCACACCTGGTATAGCATCCTAATCCTCGTATTCTGCTTGCCCGCACATTTCCATCATTAGCGAGTCGGTTTTTTGTCCATGCTGTGCATGTTATGTGCACGTACAGCTTTGTCCATGCCTAGTTGATATGGCTGGGTTTATCGCAGAACGTAATGCAGAGTAACCACCGTCCGCGTCCAGCCATTAAGAGGTGCGCGAATACCTCGTGAATCCAGATTCAAATTTAATGTTGTGGCCACCTCAGATTGCTCACAATGGAGTGGCGTGACATGCGCAGCACGGAATCGGTGGATACTGTAAGATGAAAGCTTGTATGATGTAATAAGAGTGCATAACAATGTACCGTTATGAACCCAACGTACAATAGGCCGTTCAGTGCCCTTGAACTTGGGGTACTTCTGAACTTTGTGTAAGACGTGGATGCGTGGAAAGAGAAGTGGCCATGGAGGAGGCCAGGGTAGGATAGAATCCATCCTTTTGTGTGAATGTTTTTCTTATGTTAAGCAATAACAACTTTGACCTGGAATGGTAAAATGTTAAAGGTATAAAAACCCCAGATGAATAAATAAACGGGACAGTCTTGGTGTTGGGAAATCTAAGCGTTACTTCGAGTCTGTTATTAACAAACCCTTGCATTATAAATTCTAAGCCAAGAAAATACATCACATTATTGGAGGTTCCACCGAGACACACAGAAAACATAACTAATTTGTGAGTTCACAAACAGAGACGAGCACACAAATAGGATGGCGGGAGATAATGAGGAAGGGTCAGTAGGCGGGAGTAGTAGGCCTACGAAAATGATAATACACCCGCCAAAGTTTACTGTCGAAAGTGACGTAACGATTTTACTGGAAGAGTTCGAGCGGGCATCCATGGCGAATGGATGGAAGGAAAAGACTAAGTTGGAAATGCTGCCGAACTTCTTATTAGACGCATCAAAATTGTGGTACAGAACGTACGTAGCGAATATCAAGAGGACAGGGTCAACGGCTCCGACTTGGGAGGAGTTCAAGAAGGATCTGGTGGCGGGATTCCAGATCGTGGCCAGCGACTTGAAATATCAAGTTAGGTTGGATAGGAGAAGGCAAGCAATGGACGAGTCCGCGGAAATGTACTTCTATGATGTACTCGACCTTTGTGACCGGGTTGGCGTGACCGATGAAGGGAAAAGAATAAAACATCTCACCAAAGGTCTGAGGCCGATGTATTTGGAGAGAATCTTGCCAGTAGATCCAAAGACATGCCAGGAGGTCCTACAACAAATGAGAAGGATCTCAGAAAGCAAGTTTCTATCTGCCCGGAACGAAGATGAGATGCTTACGGCAAAACGGATCGAAAAGACGCGGCCGATATGGGGGAGCTTGCACAGGCAACTATGCTGCTAGTAAATGAGATGAGGGAGCAGAAGAAAATGGAAAAAGGTAAAAATGCGAGGGTTTGTTACGGGTGTAATAGACCGGGGCACATCAAAGCCGAATGTAAAGCCAATATCGCCGGGAAGAGGAAAGCAAAATGCTACAACTGCGAAAAGTTAGGCCATTTTAAACGAGATTGTTATGGACGGAAGGGAACCGAGAACGGCAAGAAGCAAGCCGGTGTGACTCTTGTTGAAGTGGATACGGTAGAAATGGATGGGGCTGTAGTATGTGCAGAACGATCAGTTGGAGGAATGGCAAAGATAAGGGGGAAATTAAATGGATTCCCAGAAGACATTGTTATTGACACAGGAGCGTCAATTAGTTTAGTGGAAAAAAACATATCAAGGAGGGTATGTTGGAGCCGTGCGGGTTGAAGGAAGTGAAAGGGATTAGTGGGAAGCCTATAAATATTCTGGGAAAGGCCAGAGTGGAAGTGTTGCTGGGAAAGAAAGTGAAGTGTACATATGAGGCATATGTGGCAAAGGAGCTACCTTTTGGATGCATTTTTGGCGGAGACCAATTGGCGGCAGTGAAGGCTCAGATTGACTTTTCAGAGAAGATACTGGTGATAAAGGGGGAAAAAGTCAAGTTTAGCCAGGAGTCAACTGTATGTGCCGTGGGAGACGGGGGACAACTGGAACAAGAGAAAATAAAAAGACTGGAACTCTGTTGTGCTGAGGAACTCAAAGATGAAAAAAAACAACAATTGATGGAAATGCTGGGCAAGAATAGCAATGTGTTCGCATGGAATGGGGAAATAGGGCTTATCAGAAGTCCACTGCGTAAGTTAGAGCTGTTGCCGGGTGTTTCTCCAGTGGTAGTAAGACCATATAAAATGAGTGATATGGAAAATGGCCAATTAGAGAAGCAAATAAAAGAGTGGTTGGAGGCCGGAATAGTGGAGAAATGTGTTAGCCCAAACAACAATTTTATAGTGCTTGTTAAAGACGGACATCAGGGAAACAAGGTGAGGTTTTGTTTGGATGCCCGGGAGATTAGCAAGAGGCTGGTCCGCAACCAATATCCGCTCCCCGATATAAATCAAACACTGGAGAAATTGAGTGGGAAGTGGCTATATGGAACTATTGATGTGAAGAAGGCCTTCTGGCAATTGGAATTCTTCGATGAAGCGAGCAAGCAATATACTGCATTTACCAGCCGGAATGCCCAGTATCAATTTAAGCGACTTCCATTCGGAATACATAACAGTGCAGCAATATTCCAAAATGTTATAAATAACGTATTAGGTGACTTAATTGGAGAAAAGGTTGTGGTGTATGTGGATGACATTATTATTGCCACAAATAACTTTGATGACTTTAGAGATACGTGTGGGAGAATATCGGCTGTGTTGAATGAATCAGGATTAAAGTTAAATCCTCAAAAATGTTTATTGGCTCAGGCTGAAGTCCGTGTGTTGGGGCATATCATATCTAAGGATGGAATGAGGCCAAATCCGGAAAAAAATAGCTGCAATTAAGGGCATGCCAGCCCCGAGTGATTTAAAGCAATTGCAAAGCTTATTGGAACTGATGGGGTTTTTTAGGAAGTTTGTGAAGGATTATGCTAACATTGTGCGTCCATTGACTGAGATATTAAAAAAAGGGCAACCAATAATATGGGGCGAAATCCAGCGATCAGCGGTGGTGAAAATAAAGGAAGTATTGACGGCAGCTCCTATCCTGGTACCTTTTGATCCTTCTCATCCAATCCGAATCCACACCGATGGGTCTGGCCAGGGAATAGGAGTACTTTTCCTGGAATTGGGGGGGGAAGGAATTTCCAGTCGTGTATGCGAGTTGGACACTCAACCAACATGAACAAAACTACTCGGTCTGCGAAATTGAGATGCTGGCTATAGTATTCTCATTGAGGAAATTTTGACACTACATATATGGAAGGGACTTCCAGATACACACCGACCACATTGCAATCACAAGCCTGAAGTTTGCTAAAGCCAGTGGACACGGAAGAATAATGAGGTGGGCTATGATTATGATGGACTTCCCTGGTGCACAGATCATATATCGACCTGGGAAATTGAATTTAATAGCAGATGCCTTGAGCCGGTTACCATTGGAAGAGAAAGGAGAAGATGAAAAATTGGAAGAGGACATTCCTATCCTGACCGTGGGAAGCAACCAAACGGATTTAAGGAACTTACAGGACAAGGATGAGGAATGCCGGAAGTTGAGGGCTAAGATCGAAAGTAAGAAAGGGAACAAATATTTCAAAGAACGCCAGGGAATACTATACAATATGGGACTTGGTTATGGACGACCGGTTATCCCCAAGATAATGATTTCAAATATTCTACATGAAAATCATTGTCCCCCGGAAATTGGTCACACGGGATTCGATCGCACCCTGGATAGAATCAAGAAACGTTATTGGTTCCGTTATATGCCAAAAATCGTGCTGAATTTTGTAAACGGATGTGACATTTGCAAGCTATGCAAACACCGGACCACAAAGATGCCGGGTTTAGTTCAGATAATGGACATTCCAAAAGAACCATTTGCTTTTATCGGGATTGATCTCAGCGGACCGTATCAAAAATTGAGGAAGGGGAACGTGCACGTAATTGCAGCCGAGTGCCACATTACTAAATTTCTGATCACGAGGGCAGTTCCGGATGCGACAGTTGAAACTATTATGGAGTTTATAAAGGAAGATATCATTTTAAGGTACGGGTGCCCTAAAGTAATTCTATCGGACCGAGCATCTACATTTATGGGACATAAAATGCGTAAATTCTTTAAGGACTATCAAATTGAGCATAGGAGAACCACTTTCATGCACCTTTCACAAACGGAGTAGTGGAACGAGCTCACCGTACTTACGTAAACATGCTGAAGATGTTTGTAGATGAGGACCAAGGGAATTGGTGTGAAGTGTTGGCCGAAGTGACATTTGCGATTAATAACTCAAGGGCAAAAGGGACAAAGAAATCTCCATTCTATCTAGTGCATGGAATGGAAGCGACACTAAGGAATCAGAACAGGATGCCAATATATATGGCGGATTCAATAAAAAGATATGTCCAATTGAGAGATGTGGAAACGAGGAGAGAAAGTGCGTGGGAACAGAACCGAAAAAGCCAGGAGGTTAGAAAACATGTTATGGACAAGTCCAGGCAAGAGACGGAATACTCAGTGGGGGACAGAGTCGCCATTAACATTCCGTTCCGCAAAAAGGGACTTAATCCTAAGCTTCAAAGGACATATCAGCCAGACTACAAAGTGATTCGGAAGATGTCTGACTTACTATACGAAGGTGAGGACGTAGGAGGCAATCGAAAAATAGTAAACGTCCAGAAAAAGCGGAAATTGAGTGACACGCGAGACCCATATTGGATACTAAACCGGATTGATGAAGTAGAGGATGATTCCGAAACCGATGAAGAAAGTAAGACACACACTTCTGAGGATGAAGAAGAGGACCAGGAAGACCACGAGGAGGATAATGATGAGGAATCTGAGACTAGAACAGATGAAGGAGAAGATGAGGAGACTCATGGGATCAAAACCAGATATGGTCGCCGCACCAAGTCACCGGGGTGGTTACAAAAGTATGTATATTTGTTATATACGGAGACAGATGAACAGCTAGAAAAAAAGAAGAGAAATCAACACCCCGAGAGAGAGAGAAAGGGAAGGGACCTATGTAAAATAATGAGAAACATATTAGTGACTATTATATTGTTTTGGAGCGTGTATGTGGGAAAAGCAGAAGAGATATCCATCCAAACCACGCTGGGAATATGGAATGAAGAAATCAGGGGAGGAATTATGTATACACATAGTATTCCGTTACATTACTTTACACCAGCCCCACCAAGGATTCCAGATCCAATAATGGAGAGACAACGGCACTGTGTAACTAGTGGAAAGGACGTGGGAAATAATACCGGACTAATGACCAAATGGCATAAAAATGGACATTATGATCTAGAGGGCAATTGCCGAGGGACGCATCAACACGGATGTTATTTAACCAATGTAGCTTCTGAAATGCTGGACGAAGGACGGAAAATTTTGAAGACATTGGAATTGGATTTATATGGGGGAGGAATCCCTGCTGAAAATCAAGACGGAAATGATCATGACCGGAAACCAAGGGCATTACTTGAAGCCATGGGAATATTTTGGGAATGGCTATATGGGAATCCATCTGCATCTAGTTTTCGCGAGCTGAAAACCGAAGAAGATTCCATCAAAGGATACTTATTGTTAAGTCCGAACTGGACTTTAAAATTAACAATCCGTGGTTGAAAGCAATAGACAAAATTTTATTCCTTACATTTTAACTCAGCGGTTCTTAAACAGAATAGTTACAGGATCAGTGAACGTTAACAAACTGAAACTTTTAATCTGAATGAATAGCGAGAGCGTTGCCCTGAGTCGTCCCTCTCCTTTTATACTCTAGGGGGGAAAGAAACTCATCTGTTTGTGCACACGCACACGCATGTCTTCCCCTCCTTCCTCGCACATGCGAAACTAGTTTGGCCGGATCCCAAGGAAATGAGTACATGGAGTGCCGTTACTCGGCACTCCCAGTTTCCTCCTGACACAGATTCAGGTCACTTCCTGGTGTGTGGAGAGAAATCCGCACGTGGAGATTTCTCTCCACGTGCGGGGTTCTCTATCCCTTTGTGAAGCGTGGCCGTGTAAATGTANCCACGTGCGGGGTTCTCTATCCCTTTGTGAAGCGTGGCCGTGTAACTGTACGAGGCCGACGCTCAACACTCGCCGGGGGTTGGAAAGAATGAACCCTTAGGGTTAGAACGTTAACGAGTAAGAGAGGTAACGCAAGGCAACACATCCCGTATGTAAATAAATCGAAGAACATCCTAGCTGAAATTAACATAACAATAACCAATTGGACGTAGTTGTGAATTAAGATTAAGAAACTTAGGCTAAATAATTGAAACACTATCAGTAGAAGATAAAAGTGATGTACGGCTTCTCCCCCTCCGACCACTGGTCCGTTTGCACCTCGATGTTCTGCATTCATCTGGTGGTAGTAAATATCGGGACAGGGGCCGGGTTGAAAAAAACCGGAGCCGGCCATGAAAATAAGGGAATGAAATATTAGTACTTGATATATATATATGTGATTGTCTTAGCTATATTAATAATTAATGAACTAAGCAACATGTTCTAAAACTTGGCTGGTGTGTTCGGCGTGGACGATGGCAAAGGCAATGTGCTGGCGATTTCATCGGGTCCCAAATGAATCTCCAGGGCGGACTCGTCTACTGCCCACGGCGATGCCGCGGAGCAAAGCATAGAGGGTGATGGACGTCGCTGAGGCCGGGAAGTAGTTTGAGGCGAGGCACGAGTAGTAGATGTGCATTGTCCAGAGGGTGACCTGTTGGAGCTACGCCGGCGATAATTATTATGTCCAAGCTCCCGGCGTGGAGAGTGCGGAGTCCTTGAGAACTGATTACGATAATCCGCCCCGGCCTCCCTAGCACGAACACGGGCTTGGTGAATGCAAAAGGAATTCATGGCACCCAGGAAACGGACGGATTCCGCCGTGCTGAAGTCTTCGTGCTGAAGGAAACGAAGAAGGTTGCCCTAAATGGCATGGGTGACCTGTCGGCGGGAAAGGTCACTGTCTCCTGGATATTGGAAATTAAACTCCGCGGGCGCATCGTATGGGTTGGACAAAAAAAAATTGTCGGCGAGGGCTTGAGTTTCCAAGGTAGTAAAAACCATTGCAAACCGCATATTACGTGGAGAGGACCTGGAAAAAATGACCCATGGGACGCTGCCTGTGCTGGTAGACATGGCGGGATGATAAAGCCGAGCAGCTGGTGTTACTTGCTGTGGACAAAAATTGCACATAGTGAAACTGAAGATGTCCTGGCCAACGCCGTGCCGATTTACTGTTAGTACAAGGTAGAACTTGGCTCCCTGCACTATTAAGGATCGAACTCAAGACCTGAGCGACTACAAATCGAGTACCTAAATAACCTAACCTTCAGAGCCATATTTTGTTGTTGTTTGTAAAAGGATTTTCTTATATATTTTTTTTAAAGTGGTTTTTGTGGCTTGAGGCTATAGAACAGGCATTCAACTACTCACACATTCCGAGGCAAATGTGGAAAAACAATCGCAGAAACAAAAATAATTATATGTTGTGAGTGTTACAGATATTATATTGCTGCACAATCAGAGAAATATTGTGTGTGAAAAGATTGTCAAAGTCTTCGAATAATGTGGTGAAATTTGTAGTCGGGCGAATGGAGTCCTCCGTGGCCAAAAGGGTTGAACTGTCCGGATCCGTGCCGAGAACAATACGTACAAACTGGAGACGGCGGCCACAAGCAAAAGGAGAATTAACAGAATTTCCCTCCGAATCACGGAGTTGGCCGACAAGTTGGAGGCAGGTAGCAGCGTCAACTGTCGTTGGCCATTCCTTATATTCCGTGTCCGTATTACCAAAAAAATAAGAAAAAGTGAAAACCTGTGTAGTAACCGCATGACAATGAAAAGCCGTAGCCCGGTATGCTAACGGATACTCAGTGACAATGGTAGTAGGTAGTACAGCGGCTGGTGTAAAATCCGATTGGCAAGTGCGATCGTATGTAGGATTAATGCGGTACATGACCCCTACCACCCAAACGCTAATCTGTTCCGGGGCTGTAATCGTAGTTGCATCCTTTACCAGAGGAGCTAATCCGGTTTTAGTAAGTGACACCGTTAGATTGGATGAAGCATTCAACAATTGATGAAGTTGAGCGTCATCATTGCGGACCCAGTCTACGGCCAAATCCAGTTCAGAGGTGATATTTTCTAATTGATGGATGTTAGGTTCCATTCCTTGTACATCCGAAGTTAAATTTAATTGGGAGGTAGCATTCAATAATTGATGAAGTTGGGCGTCACTGGTGTGAACCACATCCAGTGTCAAATCCAGTGAGGGCAATGGATCCTCCTCCGTTGGCTGAAATTCCGCAGTGACAGACGTGAGGCTAATGAAAATCATTAGCGTAGAGCATAGAGCAGCGTAGGACGCACGTACTTTTCCTCGCCTCCCAAATTTCATTCCGAATTTGATTTTTTAATTGGTTATATTGGCTCGTTATTCACCCCAAACATCTAAAAGTACTTCATTGACATCAATTAGTCAATACTTAGTGCAACAAGAACAAGTGCCGAAGTATTCCATCATCTGTGTGCAATGGATCCTCCTCCGTTGGCTGAAATTCCGCAGTGACAGACGTGAGGCAAACGAAAATCATCAGAATCCGGTACATGTCGTTGTAAGGCTTAAAAAGTGAAAGGAAAACAATGAGACTTGGAAAAAGAAATGATCCCGCTGACACATGCTGCATGCGTGTAATGTTAGGAAAACCGAATTCGGGAACTAGCAAGGACTATACAAAGCGTAAGCACCGACCCCTTATCTTCATTGTGGGGAACCGTTGGGTTGATTTCTGACGGCTGCACGGAACTGGTCGTCCCATACATCCGCATCCTCATCCCATGGTAAATTTTGAACGGCTTCCCCTACTTGAGATGGAGGAATAGGCAATTCTGAGGCGGCGGGGGCCATCCCGCAATTGGACAAATGTACGACCTGTAATTGTTGCGGTTTATTTTGGGATATACTCTGTGCCAATTTGGAAAACCTTAATACTACATTATGACCGTAATGATCCAGATCGTGCGATGAAATCCGATAATCAGGAGTTATTACCCAAATACGGGCGATACCCTGAGCCTGGCCGCAAGAGTGTCGAGCTGCGAGCTTGTGATCCATTACCGTAATTCCGATGTTCGGACAAACCAGTCGAGAATCCGTCAAAAAGCAAGCCGGATCCTCATGCTTAATAAATTTGCATGAATCATTATTTTTTGCATTCCAGTACAATGGTATCATTTCCATCATAACACCAATTGTGTGATAACGAACAAGATTCCAATCTACGGCCCTGATCCAGTAAAATGCCAGTACGTACATCAACCGTCAGATTCATAGTGTGGAGCTGGTAATTTACGATCGATCCGTTCCAGGTACGGGTGGCCCGAATTGTAGTGTCATTAAACCGTAATCCATTTATTGTCTCAAAGAATGTCTCATTTACATAATGCATACGTTGATTCTCTGGACTTTGCCGATTTCGTGCCATATAACGGCAAGGATCTTCCAATATCTTAGATGTCACTTCCTTCATGATCCAAGTGGTGGGTTTGTCCGCCATGTAATTACGAATCAGTGTTTTCTTAGTACGAATGCAGCGAAAAGCACGGACTTGTGAATAAGTAGGGAGTGCGCTTGACCAGAGTACAGTTGAAATCACTCGTGATCCTGCGAGTGGCACTGGACAAAAGGGGTGATGTTGCTTCAAAATGCCCGCTACCCCCGGTGGTAGCTTCCAGCTGCAGTTTCTGATTTACCTCACTCAGCCTAAGAGAGTCGTTCACTGGATCCAATTGTAAGTAAAAAATTGGGTCGGAATCGATGTTCATCCATTGTGAAGTCGCGGCCAAGCTGATGAATGAGATAAGCAGGAGTAAAAACCTGTCAATTTGTATAAAGAGAAAATATGATCATGTCTCCTGCGTACACTTCCGAATCGAGTAGGAAAATTTGTGCGAAAGCCACGCCTGGGTAGCCGACACAGCAGTGTATTTTTAATAAAAGCAAAGAGAAAGTACACTTATGTAGAAAGTAAAGTCGAATCTAGTATTGTGCAGCATCAGAATAATTGGACGTTGTTTAAGAGCGAGGAACCTGACTCTGTAGAATCAATTGACCGAACGGTATTTGAGTAGGGACCGTGGTGTGTGCCGGTCGTGGCGTCCATTCCTCATCCGAGGAATCGAAATATGGTGCGGATGGCTGTAATTTCCGAACCCTGGGATACAATGTGGGTTCCACCGTGAGCGTGACGTGCTGTGAGGTAGACGGCAACAAAGTTTTGAGTGGAGTGAGACCTTCTGTGGCCGCATTATATGCTGGTGGGGCGGAGTGGATTTCCTGTAATTCGACTGACCGATTGTGACGGCGGCGGCGAAGTTGTTTACTATGTTGCCCCAAATCCCAAGTGGTTTTAAACAGTTTCCAGATGTGTGGCCAACAACAGCAGAATAAACGAAGCAAGATTATAATGCCGGTAATCAATGCTATCACAGCTAATATTTGCATTAGCCATGCCTGAAGCGGTGCAAAAGTCAGCACTTTTAAAGCATCTGCAATTTCGTTTTGCTGGGGACTTAGGGAACGACCTTCCTGGGTGAGGCGGAGTACATTTTCAACGGTAACCGGAGAATTCACTGACTGCATTAATTTTAACAACGAATCCTGCCCTGTAAACTGCTTGGCGGATAAAATTCCTTGCCCTTGAAAAACCTGTTCCTGAATGGGAACAAATTTTTGATCGAATAAACTTGCTGTCGGTAAATAAGGGTAATGAAATACTGTAGTTAAATTGCTTAATATATATATATATATATTGAGGACTGCAGCACAGAGTTTACTCTGTTCGACAGACTTAATTGACGTGGCCAATTGGCCGAATCGGAATAAAAGGAATAAAAAGTGAGTTACCATCAGGATTTTCCGGGAAATCAGAGAAGTTAAAAGGAAGAATAATAAATTAATTAAAAATGTAGGATTTGGGTTGGTTGGCCTGTAGTCCACACAGGAAGGGGGGGGTAAGGTTGGACTAGGATAGGTTGTTAATTTGTTTGTTCATTTTAGTCTGTCTTTCAAAATGGTGTGCATATAGTTACTGCATCTTTTTAGGAACGCTTAGTTTGTTTCAGGGTCAAGCAGAGAGAGGATATCCGTTTCGCTTTGACCGAGTTCGGGCAGCATGCTATCTCTCTCCATAGCATATCCCGGACACCACTGCACAATGTGGTAAAGTGATTCGGCTTCGCCACACCTGGGACAAAGCTTCTCGCTGGCTGCGCCCAACGTTAGCCACCGGCCGCCTGTAAATATGAATGGGTACCCAAGTCTCAACTGGGCAGTCAGAGTGGCAAGATGTTTTGGGAGCCTGTTTTGGAGGTACGGCTCCACCCTCACATCGGGATTTTTTAATTCCCCGTAATGTGGCATTGTGGTGGACTTTTTTGCACTTTGCACGTCTACTTCTCTCAGACTTGCAGCCATTCGGAGAGGGAATCGATGTTTTACGGTCTTTATTGAGGCAGCGTCCGCCTGCTCCCAGAATTGTTCGTGACCGATCTCTGCCAGCATTTCGTGAAGCAGTGAGCACCAGCTCAGCTTGGCAGGAGTTTCAGGGTTCGACGCTGCTCTCAAGGTAGTGTAGGCATCATGGATAACACTGCCTTTCCCTTGGG
>JAAXYW010000634.1:0-32548 GCA_036851895.1 Orthonychiurus folsomi | reverse complement strand
ATTGACCTGCATTCTTATCAAAATATAATAATTTCGGTTTTTTTCTTTCATTGTTATCAATCTTATCGCACAGCAAATTGCTTTCCGGGTCCAATGGTGAACGACGCAAAATCTTTCTTCCCTTTGCATGAGACCGCTGCCGCATCCTTTGTGCTTATCTCTAAAGCTTCCAGCGCAGCCAATTAGGCCTATGTTCGTACACCTCCACGCTGCGCTGCACCTGTGGTTCTATGCACTCCTGTGTTCCTTCCCCTTATCGCTCATTAGCATCACCTGATTATCACAGCCACCATGTAGAAAAGCCTTTGCTGCCATTAATTAGAGTTTTGTCTTTACCTATTAACGTGAGTTGTATAACACGTCACCCCGTCAAATTTGATATTAACTATTTAATATTACTAACAAAATTAATTGACATGAGTTGCCGTATTTACACTCGGTTGGAACTCATTGTGTTCTACGATCGTACGCATGCTTTGCTTAAATGTTACCTTTAACAGTGTGAAAAGATGACATTATATCTATTTCCTGACAAAGTAGTGAGCCTATTCATTTTGGGCTAAACTCGCCAGTGTTCTCAATCCAATGGGATATTTCACTTTTAATCTACAACTTAACTTGAACTTATACCTAGTTTTGCATGGGAGAGAAAATATACCTGGTTTATATAAAAACAAATTTTAAACATTCTTCCATGCCTGGATGCTACATCCCTTCTCAATGCATTTCCACCATTGCAATTTGTGCTCAAATTTTACATTTACATTTCTGTTATATTTCTGCATGTGCTGTATCAATCTTTAATAATTGTAAAGCTTCCTGTTTCCTTTGCTTTGTCTTGAATGATTCCGTGATTAATTCCTAGGTTCAGGTTATATGTGTCTAGTTAGGAATTTTAATTTCTATTCCTATCAACTATCCTGCGCATTTGATTGCCATGCAGCGGACGTGCAACCTGCGAATACAATGTATCTATCCTGTAAACATTACAACAGCAATTAACATCTCTCCTACCACGGTTTTGTATTAATCATTGTACCTCCCTGCTGCGGGCGAAAAAGAGAGAGTTGTGCTCTTTAGTTTTTGCGTGAAATTCCGGAGTGGGTATAGTATTTAAAGATTGCTTACTGCGAATAATTGCCACATACAAGGAAAATGAATACGCTCAGGATTCTCGTGTTCGTCACTTGATTTAATTTGGTGTTCAATGAATGCCAATATTAAGCCTAAGGATGCTTTATATCTAACAAGTATCGCGATGATTTCTCAAATACTATGTACAGTTTAAATACACATTGTGTTATATTATGTCCTATATATGAAATGTTATGAAAGTTCTCCTTTTGCTCCAAAGAATGCATGCAGTGGTGCTATAATTTGTAATCGAAGCATAGTAATATGTACTTAACTAACACGACTCAAATTCAAGTTTTACATTTGATGCATATAAAATTCAGTTTGTGTTGAACATAAGAACGTTTCTTGTCTGACAGTCTCTCTACATTCTAATTTATAAGCCAGAAGAGCAGCAAATTCAGTCAGACGGCCAATCGTGAGTGAGCGAAAAGAAACATGACCTCTGCTATTTGCAACTGGACAAATGCGCAATTACAGATCATGAGAGATTACGTCTGCATTCGATTGAAAAAAAATTCATTGCCCTTCAAACTATTCCTCCTTGCAATTTGCAACTTAATTGAATTGATTAAACACGTTTATGAGCAGCAAACATCCTCCGTATTGTAAACCCGTTCGCTCCTTGTTACTTTTAATTGAGTACTAACCAAGGTGGTTACATTTTTTTATTAAAATAATACCCACAGCAAGAGATGCAAACAGAATTAGCTTTTGCAGCTACGCTACGTCAGAGCCTAAGATACTAGCTGGCGTAATTACATTAAATGAAAAATCCGCGTCAAGCAGATGCATGGAATGAAAGAAAAGAAAAGTGAAAAGGTTAGGAGTATCGGCTTCTTGCGGCAACTCAAGACTTTCCCAATTTTTAATTGTGTTCCGTCGTATGGGTTCTACTCTTCTCGCCTTTAATTGCTCAGAGTTTCGTGCTTTAGGCTACAAATCTACAGGTTGTGTGATGCCACTTTATATGAGGTTAGTGGTCTTGGCTTTGCATTGTTTGGTAAATTTGGCCGCAGCGTTTTTAAAAGATTAATGCAGTGCCGCAGGTAGAGTACGAGCAGATGGCAAAAGGTAATAATAATTTTTTTTCTTTGTTTTGGTTGAGAATTAACTTTGAGTCATACGATATCCTTATACACGCAAAACTCAAGCAGGTGTTCCTGTATTTCTGTTACAGCATAGCATTGCTACAGAAGCAGAACGGTTGGCTTAAAGGAGTTTAGTGTATGTACGTGCGTGTTGCAATGAAATCTTAATTGACGTAACATAAATGACGTATTGACGCACTTGTTAATTTCGAAAGATTCTGGCGAAGACGTGTGTGGGATAAAGACTGGTTAATTACATCTGATAAAATTTTCTTATTTTAACTGATATGCATATGAGATGTGCCTGGTTTCAGTGAAAGCATGTAATTGACATAAATTCTACGATTATCCGCATACTAATGTCCATCCAGGCAATCAGTACACCACATTACGCATCAAATATTCCAGCGCTAATGTCACCTTAACCTAACATAACCGCATGTCACTAGGATTTTCGATTAGGATATGAAGTGATTTTTAACACACGCACGTAAGTTCTTGCCTCACATCCTTCTAACCAGAATCATTTAATCTCATGAGAGTAATTTCTCACATTTTCAGACCCAATACTCACAACTCACCATAATAAGCCCTCTAAAATCCAATTTTTTATTTGCAAAATTGACCTTACTCAAAGCAGTACTTGTTTCGACATTAAATTTTTGTATGAATTGTTGGCCAAATCCTGACCGTCTGCAATTAGGGGATGATTTTGTGACATGACCTGAGGCCAATGGCCAAAGCCCTCGACGTCATTGTCCATGTCCCCAGCCAATGTTGTTGTTTGTGAGGGAGTTGCATCCACGTCGAATCCGAGGAAGCAGCATCCCAAATCCCACTCCATTCCCACATAAGTTGTACATGCATAGATCCCCCATCCTTGCAATTCTGGGGGAACCCCCATTCTCTCCAATGTGAAGGGATTTCAACTATCTGATCCTCCTTCCTTCTCAGGAAAACCCATCAGTCCATTTTCTCCTTTTCGATCCACAGCACTTACCAAGTCTATGCTAGTTAAATCTGTTTTTTTAAATCACCAACCAACTCGTACGTACATTTACTTTACGACGTATTAATTCAGTTGTTCAGCTGTAGGCTGATTAGTTCACCCGGACTTCCCTGGGATTCGATCCGTTGTGTGTGGAATTGTGATGCATTACGATTGATTTGATTGTATTGTGGAACTACTGCATACTAATTTGCTGACTGATAATTTATCCGGAGTTTGTTTACAATTGAGTGCCGTGTTCGTCGGACGGAGTCAAAAGCTGAAGGGATTTGGATATTCATTTGTAAGTAAGCTCAATGTCAATTTGTTTTTGTGCATATGATTGAGTTTGAGGTACTAGACTTGATTGAAGCGAGTAAATTATATGGAAGATTCTGTAAGAGTATATGTCTCGATGTTATTGCGAACAATTTGGGTATTGTTGTTGCATTGCAAACCACAGCTCAGCCAAATGTTGTTGTACTTGGTTGAAACAAAAAATAAAATGTAATGGAAATAGTACATGCACAACTCATGAGCGCGTAAAAAATAGACATGACGGTTTGTTGCTGTCTTTGAGTTTTTGGAAAATGAGCTCTACTGTAATATCGTACATGGAAATTGAAAAAATTATCAATGATTCGAGCCTATTATGTGCGTAAAAAATTGACACAATACCATAATTCCACGCATATTGATATATTCTGAATGGATTTACATTCTGTGGCGCACTGACATTTCTCAACTTCTCAATTTCTCATGCAAGGATCAGAAATGCCGTGACTCCAGCCGATACATTGCGACAGTGATAGTCGATAGTCATGTCATGCATGTATGTCATACTGCATAGCTTAGAAATAATGAAAAGAGTATTAATGAGCATGAGACAAGCTGGCAAGCATCACCTGCATATTAGATCTGAGGATTAGGCCATTCTCTCCAGAGGGACAGTTTCTTGTTCCAGATTCCATGTCCGCGGTATCCACGCATGTAGGAAAGTTTCGATTACCTGAGCACGTGCGCTAACCGAGACTTGATTCTTTTCCTCGAAGCTGGAGACCTGGACCGGAGGACCAGAACTAAGTTACTTCAGGAATTCGTATTTTTTACACAACAAATTCCAGTAGTCGAAATTACCCAAATTATCATTACCGGCTTCCCCTTTAAAAGCTAGGAAATAGCAGGGATTATGCCGGGCTTGTCATCCGTATCCCCTATTCCGGAAACAGGAAAAGAACGCAAAACGCCCCATTAAATATTGATTTGTGTGTCTTTGCAGACGGCGCATGCGTCATTTTTTTTAACTTGAAACTGTGCCGATTTTATGTTTAAATTTAGCTGGGTATTTTGCTGCTGGGTGATTCATACTACAAGCACTTTAGCTTGATATTACTATTATTAGAGAGAAGGAAAGGAAGCTGGCGAAGGTGTTTGATGTTGTTATGAGTTAATGAGAACAGGTAGGTGTATGACCGGACACGGACCGACGACTGTGCCATGCAATGGTAATGCCAAATCTAGTCCTGCCCTCCCTTTGGGTTTCCTCCTCTTAAATGAAAACGTAAATGTTGGGGCTGTCATGTCGACTTTTGATTTTTTTTAAAGCTTCCCAAGGAATTTCCTGTCTTCCCAGTAATTTTGGCAACGGTGTTGCACCTAGCATGTTCGGTTCTCCCAGACTAGACATGACACGAAAAGGTTTAGGCTACACGAGTTTTAATTTTGTTCATTGAGCAAGAGCAAATCCTAAGATCTATTTCGCAGGTTGAAGGGAAGGGAGTTGCTGATGTTTGGTGGCGACAAGTACACACTTTTTTGATCATCTGTTTTTTACCTTGCCCCCTTCTTTGTTTTTAAGTTTTGAAGGGCATTCCGGCCGGTAGGGTAGGATAACCCGAACTTGACAAAAATTGCGTAAAAACAGGACTAGGTTTTTTTTTCTGCTATAGCTACACGGTTTCAAGGATATTTCTTCAGATTGTCATTCATACGCTGCAGTTTAGGAATGTTTTGGCCTCTTTAATATTTTAAAATAGATGATAATTTTTTAAGACCAGACCGCAAGCAATTTTACGAATGGTTTATCTTAAAATACATCTGTTTACGTAGCATTGGGCAGCTAAGAGAAGTCGACGTGTTGATCTTCATCGATAGAATGCAATGGGCAAGGAGAACAGTATGAAAATCCAAGCTTGTCCTAGTGCTGCGGACTTTGGCGCAGCAGTATGAATATAAAGCTAAATATTCCAATTCTCCTTTTAACAATTGAACAAGTGTCTGCTGGTTTGTTCCAATCAGTGGCAGTCATGCAGTAGATGCAATTTAATTCAGTCGCATCGGTTTGGCAGAATTAATGAAGTTTTTTCTCATAGCAGACGACTTGCCTTCTATTCAAAACGCAAAAAGTAATTGATGCCTGTCGAACCCTTTTTTCTCTTTTCATTTCACATGTGGATAGGCCATGGCGTTACATTCTTAATTCACATACTAGCTTATAAACGAATGTAATATAACCATAGTTTTGTGCATAGTTTAATAGTTTCCTGGTTTTCCACTACAAGTACATTATATTTGGTATTTGGTCTCGGAAGATATTACATATGTATTTGCATTTTGCTGTATAGCGGTATCCAAAAGTTCTTGTTTTGATGTGAATTTCTATGTGCTGCCCTGTCCTGAGGCCTGTCATTCAAGGTGAAGACGCTGCTTTACTTCGGCTGGTGGGTGGGTAGACTAGTTTACACTTTACACCCAATAACAGAGTCATTGGGTATACTTATCTCATCCCTTCAGTTGACCTCGGAATGGTCGAGTATTTAAATAATTGACCTGTCTTTCCTTCATGCTTATCTACACAAAGTGTTTAATACCCATGAACACTCCCTCCTTTCCTCTAAATCTAAGGAAATTCATTAAAGCCATTGAACTGGGCTAAAATTACAAAAGATATTGACCAAAACGCAATTGTCTGCATGGAAATGTTGTCGTGCTCTACTTCACACAGTGCATGAGCATTATAATTCCTTCAAAGTTAATAATAACAAACAACAATCATTATGGTCATTACCCATATCGTAATTAATCTGAAGGGACTTTTGCAATGTTTTCTATTTGTTAAACTTTAACGCTCAGCGCTTCTCGTCATCAAGTATTACATTTGTCAAAATTGACAAAACTTCCTCTGCCGCGTGCAAACTACTTCCTAGCATTGCTTAAATGCAGTGTGAATGAATCTAAATTGCTTTTGCCTGAGGACGACATATTTTTGGTGTTTCTGAAATTCGCAACGTTTTTTCCTCAGCTGGCGGCCGGGCCGTGGCGCTTTGTACGTACGTACGCTCATCCAATGCAATTCAGTACGTTACCGCCAGCATTGCTGGTTGACTTCATCAGTAGCGGCAAGGCACACTTTAACTTGTAAACACAATTCGTTAAAAAAATCACGTTTCATTATGCTAACCCAAGAATGCATGGAGCAGGAACGGTAATTCCGCAAAAGTGCAAGATTGCAACATCACACATTTTCGTTTCTTGCCCTGCGCCACGCCATGCCTCTTAACATTGACTGCAAATAAGTAGGCAATTGTATCGTTCACGGCGTGTTCGCCGAGGAAGGAAATTGTCAAAAAGTGTAGAGTCCAAGGAACCCATCGCAATACTTGGGGTTTCTGGGTGGGTTTTTTGCAACAGATTTTCACGCGTTTTAATGAGATTGCCGAAGGGGTCGGCAACATTCCATTATTGCGGAATGCATCAAATTATTTACTCTCAGCACATGTTTTGGTGATCAGGTGGAATAAAAAAAAAACCTAGATTTGAGTAGCAAAAAAGAAAATTGCTTATTGGCTTTAATACTATAATTTTATGAGCTAGGGCGTGCGTACATGAACTTGTGAGTGGAATGAGGGAAGCTGCAATTACCAAGTGTAGTGAAAAGTGTGTCAATGTTGGATGCATGGAATGTGTTAAACCGTACATCCACCAGTAACTAATATTTATGTCGATTGAAACCAAAACCACCGCACCATTCAGTACAAAGACCATGGGATTTTAAACTTTTTCAAACTCCAAATGTCAATGTCCTGTGGAGTAGTGTGCGGTTAGTAAAAATAATATTTGCTTTGTGAATTCCCACTACTGGCCTACTACTCTTCCGCCATATCGGTCAAAGCGAAAACATCAGGTGATAATCAAAGGTTGATAACAATGCATTTTCAACACTTCATTGGTTTAGCAAATGGCATTGGCTGATGAAAGGATTATTATACACGTTGATTATATGGCTAGGTTTTAGCAGACAAAAGTTGGACGGTTCACTTTGATAGTTTGTAAATTTAAATTTTTAGTTGCACTTATTCTAATTCAAAAGTACACACCGGATCAGATTGTTAGAAAATTGGTGACGGAGGGCAAACATTTTGAATCAGGCCATTCAAAGTTTTTAAAAAAAAGTGCTGGTAAATAAGCTGCTTGGCTGACCCATTTCAATTGTGTTAGGCTTGTGTGGAGGACATGTGAATGAATTTCTGTTGTGACTTCTTTTGTGGGTCATTTCATCTTATTCTTCTCTATCAAGGCTGATACACAACAGATTTCATTTTTGGCATTGTATGCATTGCGCCCTTCTGCACGATTAATTAGTTGAAATTGTTGCATTATTTCTGGTTTTCAGCGTGCAAGGCAAATGCAACTAACTGTTTGGCGGCATACAACGGCGGACGTGCTTAGAGCTGACTACAAGAACTTTACGAGTAATAGTTTTAAAATGACATATTTTCTCCCATTATTACTAGAAACGTAATGTTTTGGTATGATGTTGTTAATTTCAAGCAAAATTGGCATTTCAAAACGGTTTAATTTTATTGCAGATTTGCTGACGAATATTTATTAAGGGATATAGTGCATTGGGAAAAATATTTTGTGGCGGAACATATTGTTAGTTTTCTTGCGTAGAAAATAATTTCTAGTAAATTTTCTAAGCGTTTCCTTTATGATGCCCTTAGGACACATTTCCCATTCTCTTTGTCCATTTGCGCTTTGTAATTAAGGTATTTTTAAGCCACTTCACTACTGGAAGATTCAACCACACTACACGTGTCAGTGAAATCGACAATAGTAATTCGTGCCACTGACTCTTCCTAAGCTGAGCTTATGCGTTGTTGCTCTACAAGGGAACAGAATTAGGGCTTCTTGGTAAATTGACTTTGGACTCAAGACTCAACTTATCAGTTCTTTATCGCTCAGTTTTGTTTTTACACACAGGAGTAGAGCAGAGCGGACTTAACTCATTCATTTCTTCCGTCTGTATTTTGATGCGAATCCGACAGTTAAAATCGTAAAGAATTATGTGTCTTAAGTTTCCTCCATATATGACGCATGTCTGTTGTTTGTGTTATTCTCGTCGGCTTGATTTCCTTAACTTGATTTAAACAATTCAACAATATTATTTTATTGAGTAGCATTATTAGACATCAACTCATCGTCATTTCTCTTTCATGTACGAATTACAAATTGAGTAACAACATTACATCGAATTACCAACTCCAAATTTTTGTTAACACGTGTTGAGAATTTTTAAAATGAATGCAAATCACATTGAACATAAAATATGATTTTCTTAATTTTGTTTAATTGCCATGTGCCTCAGCAGAGCAGTTACCAATTACGAGGATGTGTTTTTGACATGTGGAAGGAAAGATCAATTCCACCACGCTGTCAGTATCAGTAAGATTGCAGTACCTATTTATAATGGGTTTACTTGATCACATGACTCAATTTTATGTCTGGTCATTCATGCTAGTTGTTGAGTTAGTTGGTAATATTAAGACTAGAAGTATAAAACCTACCGGTCAATTGGAAGGTCTAATTCATTTACACCGTGTAATAGACTCTCTCACTTCGCTACTTGTTACTTGTTCAATATGTAGCCTCAATTTAAACATTGCTCCTTCATTCTGTTGACAGGATTTTGTGTGGCGGATACTCGACTGGCAGCCGTTAAACATTCTCATCCTGGCTGGGAATGGAACTCCAGCCCCGTTCTTTAGTTGGCGACTTTAACAAACAATATTGACTGATAGGAAGAATTTCCATTGAAAACAGTTGAGTGTTATTTTATATTGTGAACAGCGATTCATCCCAACCCAATGTGTCACCCCTATCTAATGCCAAAGAAATGAAGGAAGTTCTTCCGGTTTTAGCCAAGAAATTTGTCACCACAATTTAATGCGTAGTGTCGTCAACTGCATTATATTCTAACCTACGTATTTGTGTTAAGTACTCATCGATCAATGTGTTTTACTACCGATTGAATTGCGTCGTTCCATTGTTTTTTCGCAGCTCGTAAAGTCATTATTACAAACAGCACAAAGGGACATTCGGTCCATCGGAGCAGACTTGACAATTTTGTATCCAGCTATTAAATAAAAACGGTCCTTACAAAAATGGCTGAAGGAACAGATACAGACAAAGAAAAGGGTGAGACGGATTGTTTCAGTGAAGGTTCAAAGCGTAGACCAACATCAAGTGATATGGGTGATACGGCAGGAATAGAAGTTGTGGATCGGAAGTTTGTTCCGGTTAGTTTTGAGCACAACGGGAATGATGGTCTTTCTGACTTGCTTGAAGACGAGCACAACGGTGGTCAAATCATACAGGAGATCAGTGACCTGGAGTCTTCTTCTTCCCAGGAATCTGCAAACATCAAAGCTTGGTCTGTGTCATCCGTGTCCGGAAGTGAAGGAGACGCGGCTACAGTTGAAACTCCACCACCAGCCACGGATTCGGATACGAGCCGCAGACATTCAAAAAGTCAAAGTCTTCCGCATGGTGTCAAACTTTGTCCGGAAAAGACGTCCGAAGAGCTACAAGTCCCGAATGGAGATCCGAGTGGAACGGAACAGAAATGGGCACATATGGAGGAAGAACTCAGAAAAGCACAGCTCGAGCTCAAAGCTAAAGATGACGAAGTTGAGAAACTCAAAGGAATCCGTCAACAAGTTGAAGCTGAACTAGATGATTTGACGGCATCTCTTTTTGTTGTAAGTTCATTTTTTTTGTATAGTCTTTTTGCCTGCTGCGCTAACAGTAGCATCCATCTCCGTGTAATTGGAAGTCAACCGTTTGCTTGCTAACAGTTTAACATTCATTTAAGAAAGCACGTAAGACTCAGGATCGGAGATTCCTTCAATGCGGAAACTATATAACAAGATCCACTTAATTTACAGCACTAGCTTTTCTGTCAAAGACATTACGAATTATGTTAAAAGATACGTTGAGTTGGAGGGTGCCTTCCTTTGCTTCTTTTGTTTAGGCGCATGAATAATAAGTTGAAGGCTATTTCAATTTTCCGCGATTCCAATTCAAAGGCCTTAGAGCAACTCAGCAACTTCGATAATAGGTAGGTGAATAAAGAGAAGGGTAGGTCTTAACAATAATGCGGTAATGGAAACTGGCCATTTGATGTGTCCCTCAACTTCACAGTGAAATCCATTCCAAGATACTCCTTCCCATATGGCACGGAACTGCAATTTTGCATAAGTTACATTGTTTTAACAGGTATTTGTATACACATTCCATTCTCGCCCTATTGAAATACAATTGGCTGTAGTTGTGGACGGTGTTTTGTTGCCGGTTGCATTAGATTATTACTGTGCTTTGCCATAGAACATGGATTTACTTAACCTCAACATTCAACAATATAGGAGCATCCATCCCAGTTATTCATTTAATATTTAAATACGAATGCTATTAACTTTGAGCCGGTTTTCCCTTTCTCTAATTGCAACACGCAAGGCGCATTCTTGGCTTCTGTAACCATCCATTACCCAATGCCAATGCATACAATGGGCAACACACGAGAACTCCATTGAAGGACTTTGCGAATAGTAAGTTCAATGAATTCTATGATGATTTAGCGTGAAAAGAGACAAATAATTCTATAGAAGAACCGACTTCCATGGGTCACCTCTAAAATGGGCAAAATTTAAACATTGTTGGGCGAAATAAAGGAGATTTTAATGGTTCGAAATAAAAATGGACTTTTGTACCAGGTACGAGGTAACGCGATGAACGTCATCAGCACAGGAATAATGAACTTGGAGAGAATTTTAATGACTTCCAAGTTCTCACAGTTCAGGTTTTGAACTAGTAGTGAGAAGGGGAAGTGTAAACGTAAAAGGCAGTTATGGGCTACCAGTGGACAGTCATCTAACCACGTCATGTCACATCTGTATGCCAAATGCTGAGTCTGACAGATTCCTTTTGAAAGAAAAAAACTAGATTTTCCACTAGAAAATTCACCATCACCAAAAATATGAAAAAAAGGAACAGCATTTTGTGTGGGATCCACTTGCATTTGATTTCTTGACTACTAATTTGTGTATTTAAAGTTAAACGTGTCTTTACCATGCTTAGCAGATTTTCACACCAAGCACATCTCAGACAAAGTGCAGAAATGTGCACTTATGATGGCAAATTGATTAAGCAATTCTCAACGCGTATGGAAAATCTTAGGCACTAACACAAGGATTCCCGTGTTCTAGACTCATAACATTTTAGCTATGATGTATTTCTGGAACATAAATCTGGAGCGAAAATTTGTAAATCTTAGTTATGTTTACTCAATTTATCTTCCCTCTGGCAATGACTTGGATTTTTATGTCTGTGAAGGATCCAGGTTTCCGTTAAATTCCGAATTCCTAATAGGGGCAGTTTAAACAGCATGACTTGATTTGTGTGTGTTGATTCCATTAACATGGAAATTAACTACATAGACTGCCGAACGGAGTTTGTTCTTATTGCAATTTTTATTGCGTGAGCGGTAAATTTCAAGACCAGAGTAAGTTTTTTCTTCAAATTTGGCCATGTTTTTGTGTGGGTACAAATACAAAAGTGCTAATATGCGCTTTTATGGACTAATTTCCTGAAATGGTGCATAAGATTTATTACGTGAATGTCATTTGTATGCGTTTGGGTCGGATGTAGGGAGGCATGACCTTTACGAGTTTAGGGGAGGGGTGACAGTGAATACACGTAACAAAGGACTCAAGTCTCATGGTTTTTAAAAGCCCAACTAGCAGAAGTAGATCTGTATACCGTTTAGTTTAATGCAACAAATATTTAAAGGTACCTGCCGGTTTCTTTTCATATGCAGCATCTAAACTTTATCTATTTTTTTCAATTCTGACGAATGAATATGAAATGAATTGTGAATTCCTGAGGTAATTATTATGGTCAAAGCAGGCTTCATACAGACGTGGTGACGTGGCTCTATAAATTGATATAGAATCTAAACGCCAGATTGAAGCCATGACAAGAACAAAAATAGCCCAGGTTTTGCTTTTTTGAAAATTTTGTTTGAACTTTTATTACTTTTTGAAGGAAGCGCACCGTATGGTGAAGGAGGCCAAAATGAAGGAGGTTTCTTCTGAGAAGAATCTGAGGGAAACTAAGATGCAAATGGACGGTTTGCAGGCGGAAGTGACAGCCCTAAAAGCTCTTCTAATCACATCCACGCCGTCGAGACCCAATCTGCACGGCAGCTCATGTGGTGGCAACGGACTATCTCTCTTCAAAAAACAACACAAACGGACTCCATCCCACAACCACCTTCAATACGGAAGAGCAGATGACGAGTCTGATGCCGATGGCAAGGAGTGAGTCAAATTAATTGCAAATTTAATCCTTGCAAAATAACCTGTTTCTTGAACACTTCCTTCGCTGCTGCTCTTAATTGCAAACATTCATTCCGCAAGAAACTGTAGCAATGCGCTTTCCATTTAATCGCTTTTCTGAAAGTATATACTTCAGTCTTTTTAAATTTCTCTGCAGCGTTGTGCTTCTCGCAATTCGGAAAATTCAAATGAGGCAATCCTCAGGAGTCCCAGCGGGGATTGTCATTTTTTCTCTCTATTTCCCGGCATTTCTTTGCGAAGCTTCACGAACCATTGGGGAAACTGGGACCACTTAATTATAATAATAGGGAAACATTTCTCATTCAATCCTGCGAAAGGTCCTAGATGTAAATGTACACAATGTGCATTCGTAATTGTGCATTGGGGTGCAGATGCGAATGTATTTAACTAGAGAAGGCTCACACACCCGTGACGCTTTCTAAAGAAAACATTCTGATTTTATTATTGATAGGAATGAAAGGGATCGGTGTTGATAATTAAATTTGGCGTCAATTTGATGAATCTGGTTAACATTCTAATTTAATTGCAATTTGGTTTGACTTACAAACTTAATTTGAAACTAAATTCGGTATTGCTGAATTCTTCTATGAAACGTCAGACGGAAGCTTCGTAGTTGGTGCGGTTTGCCTAATTCTACATCTTAACGTCTAGCCCAACAAGAATATCAACTACATACTTCCACACAGGAGGAACTTTGCTTGAATTTTATTTGACGCGCATGAATAGTTTCATATGGTCTGCTGATCGCGTTCATTATATTTTTGTTGTGTAATTAAACTATTCCGATTATTTCTCATTACAGTAAAGACAAACACAAATCTAATGAAGTGGTCATAGATCTTGATACGTGTGAAATGGATCCATTGTTTCACAAATTATTTGCGGAGTGGAGGGCAGAACCAACTCTAAACAAGGAAAAGACTGAATTCCTTCAGAAACTCTACATGGAGGATATTGAGCCTTGTTTGTCATTTGTGAATGTGGATTTAGTGAAGAGACTGAATTTGGCTATTGAAGAGAATTCAATTTGGGTAGAACCACTGCCGGAGAAAGAAAGATCTAGAGTTCCAAAGTGAGAGTCACTTATTTTGAATTGATATTTATTTGATTATAAAGGCCAGAGTTGACACTATATATTTATTACAGAGACTGTGCACTACTGGGTGTGCCGCGTGTCTGCCACCATCGCATGAGATTTGCCTTTGATTCGGATGAGTGGTTTGACATCTCTCAAATCTGCAGAGACAGAGTAAGTTAATTTGTTGATTACTTTGACCTTAGCTTTTCTTAGCCTTTGAAGAATTATCTTTCAATTGACTAAGTTTAATGGCACATGAAATATGGATGTGCATTAGGGTTATTAAGTTTCTTTTTGAATGTGTTTTTACCATTTTTACTTTCCTGGATTAAACATTAACTCCACGATTTCCAGCAGGATTATCCAACAATTGACTGCAGAGTTAATCAATTCAGCGTGCATCTACTCATGTTGAAAATGTCAATAATAATTATTGCATGTCGCTAATGGGAAAACTGCTCTAAAGTTGAATTACCTAATGTGGCATGATAATATTTCTGAATTAAAATAGCAGTTGCCAGTATAGTTAGCAGTTAATAAAAAAATAATTACCAGTATAGTTTTAATGAATAATGTCAAATAATTTTAACATGGTGTATCGCATTTTGCAATATTAAAAATATTTCTAATTTAAAACCAAAATTGTAGAAATTTGAACTAAATCCAAGCCATTTCATTAATTTTACAGATTGCAGCTGTTTGCGAGTTCCTCAACTACTTGCGCTACATCAAAAACGGTCTGGTTAAAGCTTCAGTGGACACCTCGTATTGGGAAATTATTCGACTCAGAAAACAAATGGCCTTGGCCAAGTTAGGAGTTTCAATTTCATAACCAGGATATTGTAATGCAGTACGTCTTTCTCGTCATGGACACGAAAAGCTATAGTTTCTAGAAATTAAATATTTCAGGCAACTTGTTTTGAATAGATATTGCATGTGTTATAGCTCTCAAATTCCAAATATGTGTGGCAACAATTTGTTTAGCTTAAGTTTAACATTTATGTCCAACCAAATGGATTTTCTCCATTATATATCTACTTGTCTAGATATATAACGTTTTTTTCTGTCTATTATATGAACTGATCAATGAAAGATTCCGCGCTTTGTTTTATCTAATAAGGAATTTCAGTCATTTCATTTATTACACCAAAAATTCATGGCTGAATTGAATCTCTTTTCAATTCCAAATAGTTTGGAGCGCATCAACAATGGTGTCGCAATTAAAGTAGTGTTAGCCCAATGCAAGCTTAGATTTAAGTATTTCTTTGAGGGCTTAATCTAGTATTCAAAATACAGCTATGAAGTGATAGCCGTAGAACTTGCGGTTGCAGCCGTTCACAGAATTTGTGTTTCAGTGTTTTGTTGTATACTTTATGAACCTACAAACTAGTTCAAAGATGTGAGAAAAAGTTACCATTCCTTGCATATTCTTTTGTGCATAATGTATGAAGCAAATTTACTTTTTTCCCTTTCGCTAAAGTATAATAAAACGTTAAAACTGTGCGTAGGAGCAGAAAGTATGCAGGATTTGAATTATAAACTTATTATTGTTGAGTCGTACATGTCAGAGTCTTTAAGTTTTATTTATTAGACTTGAAAGGTATTTGTTATAACGCGACTTTGGTCGAAGTGTTGATAAGTTGTAAGAAAGCAGGTATTGGCTCTGCTTTGTGTTTCCTATCAGAAAGAACCCCACTTGTGGCAGTCTCAAGACCAGAGGAGCTTCACAGAGTATTAAAATATAGGCACAAGAGTCACAATAAAAAATGTTTAATTTAGGTGTAGAGCGGCATACAATCAATAATACAAAACAAAACCGTGCTTCCGAAATGTATTAGAAATTATAGGGTAGAACGTAGTAAATCTTGTGTAAAATCTGAACTTGTAAGTCTAGGTTACCTTCTGCAGCTGTCAATAGCATTATACTTATCCTGAATAATAATCAACGGTTGGAGCTAATGTTATGTAAAATATCCGTTCCGCGCTGATTTTTATGCGGTTTACGACGCTAAAAATAATAGTCATGCGGCTTAGCTGGATGGCTTAAATCTCCTATTGAAGTTTTTCGCCATCACAGGAAACAATTTTGTATTGTACTATTAAAACGTTACGGCAAAAACAAAACATCCAAAAATCTGAATAAAAATATAGCTAATGTTGTTAACCGTAAGGTATAATTTTGTTGAATAAAATTACTGAATTGAAGTATGTGGGTTTTTATTGTCATCCGAGAAGTTTAGCACCTACCTTTTTTCGAACAAATAATCTGCATTCCATTCCAATCCACAACTATATACACTATATTGGTAATAAATTACATCAAACAAACGAGGTCAATTTGAACGCCAAAGATACTCGGACTTTTCGTTGTGATTCCAGGGTGGGCATGTGAGATAGCATACAAATAAATAGTACAAACAAGTTTTAAAGCAAACTCTCTGGATTTCAGGCTATACAACTTAATGGATTGAGTTGAAAACAAAAATAAAATTCTACCTTGCTTGATTTCGATACTCAAACATAATCTCCGGCCACGGGAAAAGCTACATTTCAGAACTTCGGCTGATACATCAAGTCGCGATAAACAATCAAGCTCTGGTGATAAGCTTAAGCTACATATGACATTACTGTCAAGTCAAGGGTCCTTTGGCTTCACCCATTAATTTTGGTGGTTCCTCAGACGCCTTTGTTCAAGATGAAGATGAGACGCTGCACATAACCAGCTAAACCAAACACAAGCCTCACAAGAGCAGAACAGGGACAGCAGACGACAAGGTTGATTATGCTTTTCGGGAGACTCATCCATAGTAGCTAGCCAATTCCATTCAGTATCACACTCCTCAATATCCCGCCAAGTCTGTCCATCTGCGAGTTTTAAAAATTTACAACTCGTTCCCTGAAACACATTCAGTTAGATTTGAGGTAGAGTCATAGTCAGCCTTTCGTTTTCGTTCAAAGGACAACGCAACGGCATTGCATTGTCGAATCAAGCATGCGACATGTGAGCCGGTTGCTACAGTTTGCTCCAGCATAGCAGCCTGAAGTACTACTTTGACATACCATCATACCAAGCAATACGTATGTCGTTTTATTTACAAGTATACAACTAATACATTAGGACAAATCCGCCGTGAGGCGGGTATTAACTATCGGTACTACTTTGAGGCAAGGCAAATGCTCAACTTCAACATATTTTCTAGCGTAGAGAACAAAAATTCGGGGAAGGCGTCGACCACATAAGATGTCACCTGAATTGATCTCATCGTGTAGTAAATAGTAAATCTGTGTATTTATTAAACGTGCGATTTTAAATTTTTACGTGTAAAATGATTATCGTCAAAAGCTATACCTGGATGGTAAGTAGCAGGTGAGGATAACTTTCTGCTATACCTAATCACAAAAAATTTAACACACAAATCTTGTCATTTGACATTCATCCACCACGTGAAACTTAGTTTCAGTATAATTCAATTTTTTATAGTTTGGCAACCTCGCAATCCGGTTCTCATTCATCCGTAGGTCGTAATTTGATCATCAAAACTAATTTTGTTAATTCAACTGATTCTGAAATCCACACCTAATAGCCATAGTCCATAGCGTTAGTACACATGCTTCAATAATTATTATTCTTGAATTAATAGTAGTGGGTAGTGGGGAAGGAATTAACATACAATTTGTTAACTTTCTTAGGAATTAGATGTTGCAACAGTGGTTGGTGGGATTGGTGGTGGGATTGGCGGGGTGTTTGGGCGGCAAGGAACAAAGGGCTGAGGGATCGGCGGAGTGGTAGATTGGGCCGTGGACTGGGATAGCATGGGAGTGCATGGAAACTTTATTGATCCCAACCCCCACTCCCCTTGGACAAGGAGCGTGGAGTGGGACTGGCTATGTCCGTTGCATTGGGATGTCAGTCGGAGAGGAGTGAATTCTGTGGAAGAACCAAGGCAGGCAGGCAGTGAGCGGGCCTCAAGGAAGGAAAGCACGCCATTGCAAAAATCCCTCCTGTCCTCTGACAAAACTTAAACTCATTCATTTCGGTGTTTCCTCGGTCGGTTAAAAGTGTGTGTTGTGGAGGTACGGACCCTTCCTTTTCCTTTCCAACTTACAGTCTCCCAAGATTTGAAGCGTCAATAGAAATGTACTCACCATAAAGCGAGCGGAAACATCCCTCCGTTTTTTGGAAAGGTGTGTGTTGGTTTGTATTCCATTTCTACTTACTTTTATTTAAGTCAAAGTGTGCGTCTGGGCTGAGCAAAGGCCGTTCTGAGCCAAATACCAGTTCGCTTCCATTTAAACTTTTAACTTTAATTGTAGCAGGACTTTACTCCGAGTACATTTTTAATGCATACTCTTTGAAGGGGGAGTCTTGGATCAAGGATCGCTTATTGGGGGTTTTTTTCCAGCAATTTATGTGCGGGGTTTGCTTAGTTTGTTTTTACAATTTGGCGGGCTGGGCTGGGTTTTCTTCAACTTTCTGAATTGCACCAAGCTTTACCAGTGCACGAGTTACGGTTGCCCATATCAAATCTGTTCCAGACTTAATCCTGCCTGTGTTTAGGTATGCATGATCAATGGTGACGGTCAAACTGACGAAACAGGATGTCAACAAACTGTGGGACACTGCCGTCCACTTCTAAAACAACAAAGCCCGGCTATGATGATCACCTTGATACTAACAAATTATACAAGGTAAGCATATGAGGGAGGAAGCCATTACTATTTTAAAATTCGCTATCCAGTTCGTACAGTACTGTGAGTCGAGAGGCGAATGCCTATTTGGTTATTGCTTCATGAAAAACTTTAGCTGGAAGGCTATGTTTACCTTAATGAGTGTAATTGGTTAGTTTAGGATTTACTAAAGCGGAGAATGCCGAATTGAAGGATGATGTGACTGTAGCTACTGTATCATCCAATTTTTCTGACTTATTTCCAGCCTTACTGGATACTTATTAATTGGGTGTATGAATAGGCAATAGGCTTTACAGTTTCAACAATGGTTGCTTATATAGTTTATTTTCTTCAGGGTAAACCCGCGGACCCAGCATCGAAAACCGTAACTCAGAAACATGGAACTCCAACAAGACCCCCCTCAACGAGAAGAACCGCTGGAATAAAATATGACACCAGCGAGGCTTCATTCTCATCACCAACTTCAACTCCAGGATGGGTTGGTGCGCCACCGGTAAGATTAAGTAGTAAACAATTTGGTTTTCTTGAACCTATTGCCACCTATGCAGAAAACAATTAATAATTAAGTTTGATCTTCTAGGAAACGAAATGGAATGGTCGGCCACAAAGAAGAAACGGTCTTCCTTCTCAACGCTACGCGGACTTTGTTTCATTTGATTCAACAGGGGATTCAGCAAAAAATCAGAATTCGGGCCAAAGTTCTGGGACAGCTGAACATGGATCAGGACCAATCCTGAGGTCCCAGAGTAAGCCAGACGTTTTAGGGGTTTATTTTTTTCTAACATGAGTATAAAATGACGAGATTAGATTCAAAGTTAGACTCTGTTAAAATCACATACGCTTAACCAACTTACGTAAACTTAAGGAACCGTGGTTAGGAGTTTTGTCTATTATTAGTTGTGAGCACCATTTTTATTCTTGTTTAACAAATTCAGAGAATTTGGCGACATCAATATTAATTTTGTAAAAGACGAAAATCTCTAGTAGGTTCTTCCAAACCAAACCGTAGACCTTTGTGGAGAATGTTTGTGTTATTTAGGCTTTACATTTGAGTCTGGGTTTATAATTCACAGCAGTAATGCAATACAATTGATGGGATAATATTAATAATATTGCTGACAAGGCCTAAATAAGTTAGTTGTAATTAACGTTTATTTTTCAGAGCATGCTCGAATCCAGCACGGACTGTCCACTGATCTGGCCGCGGTTGAATATGAGAGACTTGTTTTAACACTTCAAAGCCCTCTCCCCAATGAGCAAGATATGGCGATTAGCGTTTGCACACTGCTCTCTAACGACACAAAGCATGTATTAGTGTTACCCAAATGCCCTCAACTTCTGAATCTGCTCTTGGCACACGTCGGCATCTACAATCACTGTAAGTTTTATGGAATTTCTTTCAACACCAGCTTAATTTTGAATATCTAACCGTGAGAACATTAAAAGCTTCCAAGGTTATAATCTTTTAATTTGTTTGGAATTCCATTGTCCACATTACGAACACGAATTACGAACAGGCACGACTGAATGCAGTTAATGGTTCAATCGAACGATTTTGATGTGGCAGTGTTAATTCTGAAGTAGCGCATACTAAGCACTCGAAGCTAGAGCCCATAGTAAATATTTTTAATTTCTACTGGGTGTAGAAGACAGTGCAAAATTAATACCTTGCATGCGCAGGATTCTGGGAATTTAATGCTTCTATCATTTTTTCCTACGTATTCTGAGATGCCACACAAATGATATTCCATAATACAACTTATTTTTAAAATGTGATCTTGCTTTTCCTTAGGTGGACTAAGAGAATTAACGGAAGAAACCTACCTAAATGGTAGGGGCCTAAGTCATGCCAGATTTTGGAGGAATTCCGTACCGCTGGACTTTCAGGAAGTGCTCTGTGAAAGATTTGTTTGTAGAAGAACACAGCACCTTGACCTACACGAATGTCCCGCTAAAAAGGAGGACTGTGACGCGGATTCCTTTCCACCAAATTCTAGCATTGATACAACTGCCGACGTCGAAATTAATGATCTTAAACAGGAAAGTGTGTCCCGGGATTCTTTTCTACCTCCGAAAAATGAAGACGAGGTGACTTGTTGTTCAAATTGCCCGTGCGCACAAGATTTGTCGTTGAACTACGAAGAGGACTTCATTGTTAGAAAGGGCCAAATGGATTCGCAAATTGAGGATAGGATACATCAAATTGCAACTATTTTAAGGAACCTTAGTTTTGAAGAATATAACGCTGAAGTAATGGCTGGAAATCCGACTTTTTTAAGGTTTGCTCAGTAACTTGCGTGCTGTTCTCGAACTATTTACTAATATTTATTTATTTCCAGATATCTTCTTGTAAGCATGAACTGTGAAAACCCGGCCCTCTCTGCATCTTCGTGGGACATTATTGGAAATGTGGCTAGGTTTATGACACTCAATGAGCCGATGCAAGATCCACTAAGTGCTATGATATTTTCTCTAGTTTCGGATGGATTGTTCTCCGTAGATAGAAATCGAGTACTCCGTTCATTAGAAACAATTAATAACTGGTGTAGAGTGGAAGCTAACGAACCTATGTTGCTTCGCTATTTTGAGCGCAAAGTGTATTCCAGGATTTGCCAGATACTCACAATCAGTGACATCATGCTACTAATTTACACGTTAGAGTGCATTCTGTCGATCACTGCATTAAGTGAGGTTTCTTGCAATGAGATCGCTCATGTTCAGGGATCTGTCACCGCCCTAATTTCTCTAGTCACTGTCGAGGTGAGTTGACTATTTATTGTATTGGTTCGTACATTTTAATCTCGTGTCCCACTCCAATTGCACGATCAGTAGTTAAATTTTACGTCGTATTTCCAGGCCCAGAGTTATGGTCCAAAGGGGTGCATTCTAATGCGGGTGGTTGAAACAGGTATAGTTGGTTTTGATTATTTAAAAGAGGTAGGGCTCTTATTTACACAATTTACAGTCTAGGGCAGAATATGTTTTTTTCTGTACGAGTTAAAAATGTTTAGTATATTAAACTATAGTTTAAAATGAGCTATATGAATTGGGTTATTTTTTTTAGTCACAGGCAACCCCCAGCATTCTCTTGCTTTCCAAGCTGCGAAGAAGCAACTTCTAAAGCAATCGGACCAAGCAGCGAATCAAGGCACTGGCTGCCTGCCGCAGCAAACATTGCCAACATCAACGTTACAAGGGCAGCCTACTCCAGTGTCCCCAAATACAAATAGTCCCCAGTCAACTTCCTCCGCACATCAAATAACTTCAACTGTGAAAGCCAGTCATCCACAAGGTTGCAATTCTTTGTCGTCCAATAATCATGCGCAAACTAGTGAGGCCTCTTCAACTTCTGCAATCCATGCAGCCAGTAAATGGACTCCAGGCGGAATTGTTTCGCATGTTCAAGGAGCCAATCAGCACAATCTGACTACACCAACTTTGCCAAGCACCGGGTCTTCCGCTCCCGTTGAAATCCCACCTCCTGCCGTATCTCCAGTACCTTCATCTTCGCCTGTTAGCCCGACCAATCCTTTAATCAAAACGGCAAAGGCGAAAACTCGTGCACAACAAAAGCAAACAACAGCGGGAGGCAATGATAGTGTCAGTAATGCAAACGTCCAGTCCGCTAGTCCTTCAGTTACGTCTCCTTCCTGTGAAGCAATATCAGCACCGGGAAGTGCGGGAACTACCAATACGCAACCGGTACCAGCACAACCTATTTCAACTGTGACGCCTATACCGACAAGTATTAGTCTGATTACTTCAAGAGGGACTTTGAGTGAGGATGGTTGGGCGATGGCCTGGCTCAAGGGGTCATTTGATTTGGCAGTTGGAACATCCATTGAGCAAGGTGAAATTTATCGTATGTACTGTGCAGCAAGGAAGAATCCCAATGTGGTCTTATCGATGGATCAATTCATCCATTGTGTCAAGTGAGTCGACTAGTTTAGCTTTTCTTTTAGCTTTCTAAATTTGCAATCTTAATGACAAACATTTTTAATTTTCAGGTGTGCTTATGGAACCTCTGTGGGTCCAGTGATAAAACAGTTTGGCAGTAGCTCGCTTTCTTTTCTTGAAGGAATTAGACCAAAGATGACCCTTCAAAATGTCAGTGCTGGCAGCGCTCTCCCCGTTCCGGGCAATGCCTTGATTATCAACCCAAGTTTTGGTTCCACAAGTTCTCAACTTACACAACTCTCAACACCTGCAACTGTCACACCTGCAAATCAAGCGGCTGCAATGGTTATCTCGCCAGGTAAGGCATTATATTGCTGATGGTCGTCTCGCCAGGTTTGGCTTTCATGCCATCATTTCTAATAATTATCAATGTGCTTTATACAAACAGGAGTTCCGGATAACATATCGGGCACAGGTTCAAACATTCCATCTTCCAAAAGTTTGTCACCGATATTGAAGGCAACTTTGTCTCAACCACCAAAGCCAAAATTTGCGGCGGGGGTAAGCATTTTTTGAATGTTTTTGTTTGTGTATAAAATTAGTACTGCAGGTTAATTCTAAATTTTAGTACAATAGGGAGTATGAACTTCCTATAGAACCAATTGCAGAAATTTGCATTTAATTTGAAACCTGAGCTCCGACTTACTAGAGCAAAAAGTTTGCATTGAAATATAGCTGTTTATTTTTTTAAATCGGCTCAATGTGAGCATCATTTTTTTTATTTCATGTCTCCCTGAATAATAAGTATGACTTCTCTGCTAAATTAACCATATATGATCATAAAACCGCGCAACTTGTTAGGAGGCTGCTATGTATGGCCCTTTTGTCTATTAGAGTACGGTTAGCAAGACACAAATTTAACTTTTGTTTATGCTTTGGTGGTGGGTTTCTGCAGTCGAAAAGACCGAAGAAAAGTACGAGTAGAGGTAGCAGTAGAGTTGTTGGTGAAAGTGTTGTAAGGAAACCGAGCACAAGTATTGTTTGTCCCACTTCATCGGCCATACGAAGCCTGTTGGCTTCAAAGGTAAAATATCACTAGGACTGTTCAAGCGTGTGGCTTTAATTTTCTCTTATATTCCGTTCAACACTGATTTTGGTGAAACACTTCAATTTACTTTTAATCCCATGTGTGAGCTTTATTAATTTCAAGAATTTACACTTGAGATTTGAGATTGAAGTATATTAGTTAGTTACTCTGAGATTCAAGCATTGGTTAAAACTGTTACAACTAATGAATTAACAATCAAATTTTCCCCTTTTCTAAACTTTGACCTGTGCATTACGCCAGCACTAATGAGTTTGTTAGTCTCTTCCTAGTTTTTGAGTTGCTTAGAGAATGCAAGTTGGCAAGCGTTAAAACTGACAAGACCATCATTATATGGCCGATGGGATTCTTTGTTAATCTGGAATCACTATATACTACAGGTAACGCAAAGGCAGCAAAAGAAATTGCAACCTGATGAGAAAAGGGTAACAACAAAGGGGACCACGGACAATAGAAAGAAAATAAAGAACTGTAGAAAATCAAACGGGATTGATGGTGCCTTAGTGCCAGATGAAACTTCGGCGTCTTCTTCTATTAACAGTACTGCAAGCACGGACTCGGTTAATCTGTCTCGCCCCCTATCATTTCATGGAATTCTTCACAACGGCCTCAACGTAAGTAGCTATTTGGGATCTGGGTTGTAGTTACCATTTGCTATTACCCGCAAGGAAAGATTGTTCCATCATGTAGAAGTTACGACTTGGACAGAAATATGCCTTAATATCATAAATCATTTTACAATTTTAGTCGGAGGATTCTTCGAAAGACAGTGACTTGGCAAGAGAAGAAGATGACATAAAAAATCAGAACAAAATGAAGGGAATGTTAGTTGATCTCCTGGAAAAGAAGGTTAAGCCTAGAGAAACTGTGAACGGCGTGGTTGCAAATCGGGAAATTCGGATTAGTGACAAGGGACTTGAACTAGTAGACAAACTATTAGATGCTGATGGCAACAATAGCAATAGCTCCACATCAAATGCATCAGTGATGAGCAATTCTCTTGCGCCCATGGGGAATGACACATTAAACAGTGTTTTCAACGCAGTCATTGAAGGATCAAATTCTTCCCAACAGATGACATTTTACTCGTCTTCAGAGTCACAGGTGACTTTCCAGGGACGAATTTCACAGATCAGTAATAATTCTGGCAGTACCAATTCGAAAACAGTTTACGCCGAAAATGAGACAGTTTTAATGTGTGGCGGTAGTAATACTAATCTTGCTGGGGATACTAATAATGGAGTTGTTCGGAATGCTAATAATGGTAATGGCAGCTGTGGTGGTGGGGTTGCTGAACATATTAGTGGTGGCAAAAACATTAATGAGCTTGATAACGATGCCTTGGAAGTTGGGGATTTATTAGACAAGTTTAATGAGATCAGTGACCTAATCAGTGTTCCACCTGAACAGCTTGGAATCAAAAGGCCTCATGCAAGCGACGACCTGTCGGAGGGCCAACAACCGCCGAAAAAATTGATTCTCAGCAACGGCACGGACACACCTCCTGCTCCAGGCCTTTCCCCCGCGGAAGCATGTACAACTGTTGCTTTGAGTTGCCCAACTTTGAAGGAAACGATGAACAAAGTTGGAAACATAAGTACCCCCAAGACATCCGGGCAGTCTACCCCACTTCCAAACCATGTGACTTCGGGAGCTCACGAAACAACCCAAACTATTAAAGGCAGTCCTGTATTGAGCAACGCAACTGAGAATTCGGTGGCACTGTGTACTTCTGCAGCGTCTGCTTCGACTGTGACCTCCACCAGCTTTGCGCAGTCCCCGATGACGAGTCCCGGCGGTGTTGTTCAGGTACCCCTCCGGTTTTCCGTGAACCCATCCAATTCGAATCAATTGACATTTGCTAGACAATTTGTAATCCCTCCTGGTCAACAATTTGTGTGGAAATCTGGAGGTGGGTCCAACGAACCAATGCAAGGTCAAGTAATTTTATCCAAGCCGTCCAACTCCTCCAATGATTCCAGTATACCTAAGGCGATAATTATTCTCCAGCAGCCTCAAAGAACATCAAATTTACCCGGTGGCAGTAATACTAATCCTCCGCAAGTTCAAGTACTTTATCAGACAACTAGTACTGCAACCACAGTGACAACAACGGCAACAACAATGACCAGCAATGCAGCCATTGGTGCTCCAACCGCAGAAACCGTCAACACAATGACTGTGAGCACCGCCAGTGTACAAAGTCTGTCAACATTTGCTCACAAGTCCGGATCATCAGGTGCAATTCGAATTCCAAACCCAACGCCGGATGCTGATTTGGATGCTACTGCTCCATACCTTTGCGAATGGACCGGTTGCGGACTTCGGTTTGGCAAGTATCAAGAGGTCAGTTTTTAGTAAAACTTCAATTTTGTGTTGACTATACATTGCACGGGGGCACTTTATCCAGAAGCCCTCCTTATTGTAAGCTTGCTCAGTTCTTAATTATGTTGAAATGCTAGAAAATAGAAAGTGTAGTTTATTCTGGTAAAGATTTAAAAGACAACTGATGTAATCTGGTTAATAACGATGAGCAAAAATTACAGGTTTATTATCATGCGGCAAGGGCGCACTGCCCCGAATCTCTACAGGATGCAGTCCGTTGTGAATGGGGAACTAGTCGGTGTGATCCAACTTTGCGAAAACGGTTATCTCTCATGACACATTTACAGGATCGTCATTGTAGTAAGCCAGCCTTGGAGCTCTCAATTTTCAGGAGAAAATCTAAAATAGGTGTGAACAAAAATTTGTCCCATCTTAAAAAATTGATTTTATCTGATCTTGAATTTCCTTTAAAAGATTTCCAACCACCTCCTGCCCAGCCAATTCAACACCCTGGCTATGCACCAAACGCAGCTTTCCATGCAATCAAAAGGCACGCTGTTCAGTATACAAATCCCAAAGAATTACTAGATGACAATGAAGGACCTGTTACGAAGAGTATTAGGCTAACTGCTTCCCTCATTCTCAAAAACATTTGTCTGTTCTCAGCTGCTGGACGAAGGTTTGTCTCGACATGAAGCATAGGCCGAAACCCTGGCAAGCATGGCAAGCGCCGCGCCCCTTGGAGGTATCCGAAAAGCACATAGGGTATGTGCATGGTATGTGCCCAAGCAGGCACATCCCTTGGCAATATTTGGTAGAAATTCAAAATTTTGATGTTTTTCGGCGGAGAAATCTCAGATTTCTCCTGCGGAAAACATCAAAACTTGTGCGAGTCATAAGCCATAGAGCCACAATTGTCGGAGTGTCAGGAGACACCCATNTATGTGCCCAAGCAGGCACATCCCTTGGCAATATTCGGTAGAAATTCAAAATTTTGATGTTTTTCGGCGGAGAAATCTCAGATTTCTCCTGCGGAAAACATCAAAACTTGTGCGAGTCATAAGCCATAGAGCCAAAATTGTCGGAGTGTCAGGAGACACCCATTGAATTTGGCTCTATGCCATTCCACCTCTCTTCCCCTTCTAATCCCAGTGCCGATTTTAATCGGAATTCGGAAGGAGAAACAGGAAGAAAAGGAAGGAGAGAATTTTAGTATTTAATCTAAACATTTAAATTTGGTTACACATGAGATGGAGCGCGAGCCGGGTTACCCCTCCGCGCGCTCTCAAAACGCACCCCATGCTGAAAGCCTGGGTTTCGGAGTATGAACTGCGGGATGAAAAGCAGGACTTCGCCCACATACGAATAAGGACTACCAAGTTTGGATTGTCATTATTCCGCCTTAATGAGTTTTCCATCATCTGCTTTTATGATGATAATGAATGACAAAATTGGATTAATGTCTGAGGTGGAGGACTAACGGTTGTAGTTTTGTTTATGCACTGAAGTTGGGTTTATGAAGAGATAGGGATCCACATTACGTGCGAACTTGAGGAATTCTAATCTATTTACGTGGCTTATTTGGAAAACAACCCTATTTCTCCCTCTCCCTCTTAAATAAGTTCTATGTTTTGCACCCATAATAACAGCCAACTTTCTGGCTCTTTTGAAACAGAACAGGTTTAATGACTCTCATAAAAAGTATGTGATTATTTATAGGTCGGATTATGTGGGATTGTTATTTCTTAATTGCATTTGCAGCAGAGGCAGAAGATTAATATAATTTGCCTCACAAACCGATATGGGAATTGTTGAAAATAGAATTATTGTGAGAATTTCGGTTATTTGGTACTCAAGGAGCAAGCACGTGCCACTATAATACTCGTAACTGTAACCTTAACTCCCAACCAAATTTGGGCATTTTCCTTAGTACAATACATCTTTTCTTTGTTCCACATTGTTCCACTAACAACAAAGTCGTATCATTTTAACTGCAAATTAGTTTTGCCAAACCGTGGTTTACGCGTTTTCTCCAGAGTACCGTCAATGGATTTAGCAATTAACAAGTGCAGAACAAGACGATAGGAACAGCTAGGCTTCGCTTGCTTCCAGTACATTAAATGGATCGTAAAGCGCCTTTGAGTTCGATTGGTTCTCAAATTGCTCTACTCTTTCGCACAAAGTCTACATCGTAATTTCTAGTTCAAATACTCGAAGTGTTAAAAACATACTTGACAGGCTCAGCCGAGGCAGAGTGAAACGTGGATGTTAGTAATGAAAGGATTAGACATGTACGACTAGCGCGTATGTGAGTCAGTCAAGTACACGAAAGAGCTCTGAAATCTGGGTTTGACGTGAACTAATGAGCGGATTAATAAATTAATTTCCGTGAAGTGTGTCCTACGGGCAGGCGGGATTGGCCATCAGTTGTTTGCAAACTAATAAATTTGATAAACTTCCATGCTGACTTGGAGAGTTGTGATGTGTTAACATGAGCTGTCAGTGTTTTGGAACATAAATGCATTCATGAATTGATGGAATTTGTTTGTCTTTGTTTTTCATACTATATGCCGGGATTCATGTTGATGATTCAGTCATTCAACGAGACTACTAGCCGCCACTACATTGAGAAATGTTCTCGGAACCAAGAATTTGGCTGAGATCCTGTCAGGTAAGTCATCACTCAAGTCAACCTCATGCATGGTTAATACGCGGGCATTATGCACTAACTCAAGTATTTATTTTGTATTTTCAGAGCGGGAGACCATCTCACACACGATGCAGAGTTCCCTTGATGAAGCCACGGATCCGTGGGGTGTCAAGGTGGAAAGAGTGGAGATGTTAAGTGAATAAAATACATGTTTCTCTTCTAGAATTTTATATTTAAATGTAACTTTAGAGTGTTGATTACAAATATTTAAAAATGTATTAGATGATTCATTCGCTCCAAGCGTATCGTTTTCTTTACAAATTAAATGTACAATAAAACATTTGAATATGATTTGGTCAGACTTAAAATTGGAAATAACGAGAGAGTAACATAACTATTTTCGTCAGCATAACACCAGTGGTATTAAACTGCATTTGAAGTACAGGTTGGCTGGGAATTTAAAGTCGTTGACCATTTTGGAATTGTATTTTATTTCCAGAAAGGATGTGAGACTCCCAGTTCAATTACAGAGAGCGATGGCTGCTGAAGCAGAAGCAGCACGAGAAGCAAGAGCTAAAGTGATTGCGGCTGAGGGTGAGATGAAAGCGTCAAGAGCTCTTAAAGAAGCCTCTGATGTCATGATTGAAAGCCCGGCTGCACTTCAGGTAAGAAAAATGATTACTTTTACTTTTGATAAAGTATGTAATTTCACTTTTCCATGGGACGGAGCAATAAATCCATCCGTGGCCCAAGGGCTTGTACATTCAGGCGAACTGTCCCTATAATTCTTCATAAAATAATTGACAAACTTAAGGAGCTTTCTAGTTTCTGACGTTCATAAAAAATAATTTCCAAACTAACATTGATCTTTTGTTAAACTTTTGCAGTTAAGATATCTGCAGACTTTGAACACAATCTCCGCAGAGAAGAATTCGACCATCATCTTCCCCATCCCGATTGACATTTTGGCTCCTTTCATGGGTCCTAATAGAATGGGTCCTAGGCCAAAGCCTAAGGAGTGATTCCGTTCAATTTTAAAATGCGGAGCTTCGTTTTCAAAATTAATACAAATTAGGTAGGATAAATGCAGAAGATGCCTGGATGGCATGCACCACGATGGACCATTCACATTTTGCCGAAGTCAACTTAATTACAGAGTACATGTACTTAGAAGACTTAAGAATCATTCTGAAGGAGTGAGAGACGGATGTATTGAACTATGATCTAATCATGTCTGCTTCTGTTGTAAATTTTAGAAGTTTTACTAATGTAGTTGGTTGTTTTTGACGGTATTTCAGAGCTGGAAAAGTTCATATCACAAACACAAGTAAAAGGATATGTTACGCAACGAGTAGAATGAATGAGTGGGTTGATGTGTGCCCACCTTTTCAAATTTATTTGAAGCATGAATGATAAACCCCGATAGGCTGTGCAGGGCTAAATATACAATATTGTTTCACTGAATTTAAATCAAATTGCTAATGTTTTACAAGGCAAGCGTTTAATACTTGTAAATTGATCGTACATCACATAAGCTTCATGTCAAGTTCTTCAGAACACTCAAATTTTTATCATAAAATAATTTGAATGTTGAGCGAAGTGTGCAAGAAAGGCGTAGTTAGCTTTGAATAGGCATTAGAGAAGGTAGAAAAACTGTTAATTATGCAGATAGGTGGAAATCAATGGATTTATTAACTCTTCAGCAAAACCTAACTGAAGAAAATTAAATACTTTGAGCCTTTGGACTTCAGTTGGCAACTACGTAGCGGTTTGGGCTTAATTCCAAAGAATGAATTATTCCCTATAGACGACTGATCAAATCATGTGAGAACTTTGAATAGTTGCCTATTAAAAAGTGAATGTCCTTTAGGCCGGTGCTAATCGCCGTTTTTTCCATCTAAGCTGTACATAGGTATAACAGTTTTAAATTATAGTGCGCTATCGATTGGTATGAAATTATTGTGTCAAAAAATTGAATGTGTTCTCTTTCGTACGTAAGATAATTTTTTTTTGAATATTTCCGTTTGCATTCCTATTATTAATAGTTTGGCTTCTTGGCTGATTACTCAATTTTATTATTAATGGCTGCCTCTTAATATTAGTGCCAGGATTTAATACCTAAGAATCCTAAAGGGGTTTTTCTAGCTCTAGTTTAGAAGGATTTTCAGCTTGCCACTCTTGCTACTATTCGAATGAATATTTGTAAATATGATGTAAAATAGATTACTCGCATCTCGCAATTATGAAATGAAAAGAAGAATCACTTTATACTGTAAATAACTTAACTTGTGACGGGACCCTCCTTTAAACCAAACAATTGCAAATTCCCATCCATTCCTTTCCATACCACGGATTTTTATTGTAAGACCGTATCTCCAAATGAGTAGACAGTTTTGAGACCCCTACCCCCCATGTCATTAACTCAATATCAGAGAAAGTCAAAACTCAATTGTTAAGATTGCAGGTCACCACAATGCTCAAATGAATTGTACAGAAAACAGTTAAACATATGTATGTAAGGAATAGCTTTTAATATGTTAAGCCTTCGTGATAGCTTCTACGTCTAATTTAATCTAGTCATCCCCTTGTATCAGTATATCAGTTAAATACATCATAATTTAATCGGGTTTGATTATTTTAAATTTCAAATTCAAGCAAATACGTTGCACATTTTCTGAAGGTGACTTTTGTTTGCTCGCCAGTTAAGTTTAATACGATGTTCCCCAGCTTTACGTACGTAGTATATAATGTTCATTCATCCGAGGTTTCAATTTGATTGGCAGTAAATAAATTTATCACTCAATTGATTGTAATTTGGCTAAATTATGAATAAATTTAATATAATATCAAGATAAACATCTAAAGTTTTGAGTTCCTCAGTAATTTTTGGTATCACCTAATTCGCATAATGATCTTTCACCTGAGACCTGACGAACATATCAACACGCAAGTGAATAATATCCACTGCTCTCAAAACTAACTATCCACGATAACTTAAAGTGGCAGGCGGTTACATTTACAATGTGAAACAGAGTTGGACCACAAAAGACTACCTTCAACTTATGGGAAGAGTCCACTACAAATTATGATTTATTTGCCAAATCAATTTCAGAATAATCATCCTTAATTAACAAAACATAGCATTCCCTCACAAGTAAAGTACCTTCAACTTAACCATCGCCAACAAACCATAGCAACATAATAGTGCGAAATATGAGAACATTTTAAGTTAAAAGCATCTTTTATGCAGTGAGAAATCACTTTACTGGTGCACTAGCACCTTGCTATAGTGGTTCTGGTTGGCATAACTGTCACAGTATACCTACAGATTTATTACAACAATACACATTAATTAACTGATTTGCTGCTTAGCATCATTGTTGTGGCACAGTAGGACTCGTGGAGGTAAATGTTTTAAAAGATGGTGGTCGGAGGATCTGAATAGATATAGATCCCTTGATAGCTAGACTAAAGAGCTTAACAATTAAAATGATTTGCTGTATTGCATTTAACTCTAAATGGAAACACTAAACAATAGCAATTAATTATGGTTAAAAAAAACTCAAGGCTAAGCCTTTATGACAGGTTAAAATTATGTAAACCAAAAATTCATTTCAAAGCAAGATCACAGATTAATTTTATTGGCACTTCGTTCTCCGTATTTACAAAGCCAACCTTAGACCACCCATACACTACGCGTGTTTCATTTATGATTACTGCAGTAAAAATTTAAAGAGTCCAATAATTTAAGGAAACGTAGAATTGGAGATGAAGTTGGACATTATTTGAATTTGGATTGAAAGAATGAAGGATTCACTTCTCCTCGCACCACTCGTTCTCCTTCCGAATTTGTTCCTCTTCGGCCGGAGTGAAATCATTCTTGATGTTGAAAGTGC